>JANIJG010007019.1:0-64344 GCA_024611175.1 Megaceryle torquata | reverse complement strand
GGAGGGGGGGGGAGGTGCTTTTTTTTTTTTTTTTTTCCCCCCCGGGGGCCGGCCTGTTTTCCCGGGCCCCGGGTGTGGGGGCTGGGGGGGGGGGGGTGGTGGAGGGGGGGGGGGGGGGGGAGGCAAAAGACCCGGTAAACAAGCAGAGTCCCTCTCTCGTTGTGCAACTTCCTCAGGAACACTTAACACCCAGTTCCTCTCCCACCCCCGCCCGCACCGCGCTCGCCCCCGCGCCGGGCAGGGGGGCACTTTTCCCCCGCTCGATTTAATTGCCCGGGGCGGGGGAAAGAAAAAACAGCAAATTCAGGAGAGAAACGGAGCAACTTGAGAACCGCTTTCCCTGAGCGCTCCCCCCGAGAAGCCGGCAGGGACGGGCGGGCGGGCGCTTTTGTCTCGGTGGTTCTGCCCGAGCCGGGGGAAGACGCGGACCTGAGCCCGGGTTTTCTCCAGAAAGTTTCAAGTGCAGCAAAAAACACGCCGCAAAAACTGGCCAAGGAGGGACCTCTGGTGGTAGGCCGCGGGCTGCCGGCGACGGGGAGCGGCGGCCGCGCCCGCCGGGCCTCCCCGCCGCGTTTGGGTTGCCGCGCCGCTCCGCTCCGCCGCGCCGGGAGGGAGGGAGGGAGGGAGGGCCGGCTGGCTCCGGGGCGGTCGCTGTCGGGACCCGCTGGCTCCCAGCCGCTTCGGAGCGGGCCGCCGGCCTGCGTGGGAAGCGGCTGGGGCCGCGTCCTGTGGCCGTGTCACTTGTCCCACTCGATAGTGTGGTTTGAGCCCCAAGGAGTAATGATTCTTGGAAAGGAGGCTTCTGGAGATGCAGCAGCAGCCTCCCCGGGTGGTGAGGGTCCCAGCCTCTTCCCTTTCTTCTAATTACCTGTGCTTAATATCATGGTGTGTGCAAACTTTGCAGTGACAGGTAACGAGTTACATTTTCAGTTTTGTTTTCCTTTTAATTTCCCTCGTCTAGTTGAGTGGCATTGGACTGACCGTTTTTGCTCTTTGTTTCTACTCGTGAATGGATGCTCGGTCGTGGGTGCTAAAAATCAGGTGGTGAACCTAAATAAAACTGAAGATACATAAACTTCAGCGTGCGTCCTTTTAGGAGATAATCTATGTTCATATCGTAACATTTTTCTTAATGCAAATTTAAAAGCTGTTCAAGAAACCAGTGCTTTTTACCAAGGAAGTTATCACGTTCCCAGAAGTTTATATGATGAACATCTGTGAGAGAGAAACTCTCTCAAACTAGTGGCTAAAGGCAGTAAAGCACTCCACTGAAATCCGGGTGGTGCTGGGTACTCATCTTTTCCTGCTGTTACTTCACCAGCTTTGACTGCGGTACAGTTTGTCTGCTCAGGGACTGGTACTCTAAGGAAGGTGGCTGAAGCAGTCATCTTGGGTTTGTTTTTGTTGACACTTGGGCAATTGCAGTGAGCTCTGGTTTTGTTTGTTGTGGTGTATGTTTCACCTTCGGTGTAATAATTTTTTTTCTAGAGTGTTTATTTTAAAAGTTATATCTTAAGAAAATGTTTATGTGATGAGTCTCTTTAAACTTGTTGAAAAAACCTCCGGAGACTGTTTACAAGGGCATGTAGTGATAGGACAAGGGGCGATGGCTCTAAACTAGAGCAGGATAGATTTAGATTGGATGTTAGGAAGAAGTTCTTTTTTATGAGGGTGGTGGAAAACTGGACCAGGTTGTCCAGGGAGGTGGTGGAGGCCCCATCCTGGAAGACATTCAAAGTTAGGCTTGACGAGGCTCTGAGCAACCTGATCCAGTTGTTGACGATGTCCCTGCTCGCGGCAGGGGTGTTGGACTAGATGACCTTTAGAGGTTCCTTCCAACCCAAGGCATGATTCAGTTCTATTGAGCATCACCTATTCTGTGAATAGAGATGAATTTCTGTGGGCTACTCCAATTACTCTTTGGGTTTTTTAATACTGCTGCTAAGTAGGATGATGGATTGTGAGTGATGGGTATGATGATTACCTGGCATGGGGCTTACTGAGGAAGGTAATAGCGTTACCAAAAATTGTGATGAAGAAAACTCTTCAAACAAATGATAGTTTAGAAAGCCAGCATTGCTTTATTACGGTGCTGGGTGTGTGTGGGATCTCTCCTAACATGCATGGCCACACAACTGTCTGCACTACAGTTATACACCAAATTAGTGGAGTTAGTAATTTGCCAAGCCCACCATTTTTACAATGACTGGTTAGTAATTTACATACAATTATAATATTGCTGACTCAATACTTCCACTATTACATGTCCTTAGGGAAAGGGTCTTCATCTGGGCAAGGGTCTTTATGTTCTGTGGGTGTTTTAGTATTATAATAAAGATAGTGCAACTAAGGATACACAAGCCTCAAGTTCACCTGCCAAGTTGGCCATATACAATCGATTAGTCTTTTTCAAGGCCTAGTTGCACCACAATGTTCCTGCTGAAAGATACAAAATGTTAGTTCTTCTGATTAAAGTGTTACATTTACAATTCTGTCTATGGTTAGAAGTGTAATATCTTGTCTTAATGCAATGCTGGTTATATTTTAGAGTCAGTCCTCAACAAGGAAGGAATTAAGTCTGTGTCATAGTTATTGCTGTTCTTTAACTGTGGAGAAAAATAAACAGATCAATTCAAACAGATGAATCTAATATTGTTTCAAGTCTCTGGTATCAATAGTGTGTGTGTAGTTGTAGGTTATTAGTGCTCCAGTAGTAGGATTGCTCATCACAATGGGAGTTATGAGCTCTTTACAAACTGGGGATAGGGGAAAGTCTATTACTACAATGACCTGCTGAGTGTATTTAGGAGCTAGAAAATTGTGAATGAATTGTGTTAAGGACATCAGAGCTCAGGGAAGCTGCTAAGTACTGTCAGAAGAGGAAGAGGAGGACATGAGCCAGACACAGTGAGTGTTTAGACATATATTGCATTATGTTGGGGTAAGAACTATCCATTTGAAATAGGTCAAGTGATATTCGGTGCGAAGATCTGGTGTGTCACAGTTCTTCTCAAGGAGCTGTCTGCACAGGGGAGGGAAGGAGGCACAAATAAACAATGGCAGAAGTTTTCTGTAACTTTCTGTGCCTGGTTCAGGGAATTAACAGAAGTTAAGACAGAGGATTTCAGAGTAGTTGTACTCGAGTCTCACTATCTGAGTAGGTTCAACCTCCTTCTGGACTGCACAGACAATAACAGAAATAAAAGAGTTATGAAAGTGTTGCAGAGGAAATAATTCTCCAGTGTGAGATACAGGTTCTTTATAAACACGGTAAAAGTTGTCAGTGGTGTTTCATAGATGACAGGTAACTATTGTTATTACAGTGTTCTGTGGATGATTGAAAATGAGGTAGTAGATGAAGGCCATATGTAACCATGTTACTCATTTTCTAGCAATGGTACTGCAATACCTGTTTGAGCTCAGGTGGAGACAGTGTGAACCTCCTTTAGCACCAGTGTGGACGCAGACCTCACAGCATTTTGTAATGTGTCTGTGGACAGATTCTTTCTGTGGGGAAAAAAACATTTCAAGCTGAAATATTGGGAAGCAGGAACAAACATACACAAGCACCCCTGGAGAATCTGTCAGGCGAAAGAGTGGCAACAGCTGAAATAAGAGGAAATAATGCTGAAGAGACATCAGTAGGAAATCTGGAAGGAAATGTGTGATCTGCATATGCTTCTTTTAATGACACATGAAAATAATGGAATTGTTAAACAGGTACAAAATAAAGAAGAACAAAATAAATAATATATTAGATGTGGTGGATAGTCTGTCACCATTTCCTGTGCTGTGAGGGTTTTTTTAAGTGAAAAATCAGGTGCAAAAACACAAAGGGTGAGGAAGAGACATGCATGGGGCACACCCATCTCAAAGAGGATTGTGAGGAGAAAAGCAGGGCTCACCCCAGTGGGTTTACTGTCAGTTGGCTTTGCTTTTGCCTTCATTATGGAGCTAGCTTAATACAAAGTCTATCTGAAATAGAGGGAGCTTAACTTGCAAGGGGTAATTCTGTTTCTGTGGCTTTGGTGGTGTAACAAGTCAGCCCTGGCAGTACTCACATCCTTAGATGTTTAATAAAGCTGAAGCTGAGCATCCACTTAGCCCCTGGTGTCTAAAAGTTAGTACATGTGCAGCTCTAGTATACTGAGTTGTTCCCTTCCCTGCATTTTCATGATTTAGTGCGTGGGGAAATGTGTCCCTTTTAGCCCATGGGTGCTATGCCAAGCATCGTCCTCTTTGAAGATACCCAAAATAACCATCTATGATAGTAGGACAAAATATTCACCTATTGCCCTTGTTTCTGAATATCCATCATTGCTGGTATCACCCCGCCCTGTGGGGAAGAGGGGTTGGGGCTTGGCTCCATAAGGACATCACCTCCCTTGGGACCTCTGTTTGTCCCTTTGGTGCAGATGAGTGATTTAGATCGCTTAAAGGATCGCCATCAACGGTATTAGCAAAAGTGATTTTAATATGAATTTGTAGAAGTGCAACTTAACAAAGTTTGATGGCAGAGTTCACTGTTACTGCATGGAAGAAACATACAAAGGAAAACCAAGTTAGAATCCATTTAGAATGATTTAGAATCTATGCAGAGACTGGAGTTACAAAAGGGGAGGGGATACTCTCCTGCTGAGTCATGAGGTTCAGAGTGGACTCCCTTGCTTTCTAAACTTCTGATGGAGCTTACGTGCAGCTAGATCCAGTCTTAGTCCCAGACTTGGTTAATGGTTTATGTCTAATGGAAGGAACACGAAGGGTAAGGAAAACCTCCTGTTGAGTCATGAGGTTCAGAATGGACCCTGTTGCTTCATAAACTCCTCAGAGAGAAGTCTAGGTGCAGCTGGATCCAGATGTTAGTTCTGGACTTGGTCAGCTGTTTATGTCTAAAGGATTTAGACAAATGGATTTCATTTGTATTAATTCAGCATGCTGTCAGTCACTTACCAAGGATCCGTTGTGAATAAGGGGTCTCTCCACCTCAGGTAGGGAAGGATCTCTTAGTCTCAGGTAAGGGATCTCAAACTTTGAGAGTCATCACTGCTCAAGGGGAGAGTCACCTGGTGTGCAGCTCAGTTGCTGTCCAGGGAGAACTCGTATTGGGCTCATCCAGTGATCTGTTGTTGGTGAAAGATCTCGCTGCTTCGAGGAACAACCTTGAGAAGCGTCTCAGCTCAAGGGGAGATCATTGCCTATCAGGGAAAGCTCAAAGGAGGCTTACTTTGGCTGTCATGTTTATGGGATAAAGTTGTTGGCTTGTAGTCAAATTGCATACAATGGGAAAGGTATGCACGAGACTACTTGTACCCACAACTTTCTTTGTTCCTTGATAAATGAGTCTTGGAGGAGCCACACAGAGGTTCATGCATTAATCATGTGATCTGTGTTCCAAGCTCATATGCATCCATGCTTACTGGGTTGCTCTGCTCCTGTGTAGGTTTCCTGGAGGAGTTCTTGGCCCGTTTAGCAGCTCAGGCCTCATTTGGAGCCTGTACCATACTACTGTGAGTTTAGTTAAAGGTGGATCCGGAGCAGTTGTCACACCCTGGGACCTCACCCTTGGTGGCACTTGCTGAGACCTCTTCCAGTTCCACACGCCCAGTTTTGCCTCTCCTGGTGGGAGGTGTCAGCTGGGAGGAGGACCAACATGGGGCATATCTACTAGGCTATCCTGTCACAGGGGCTACAGAAATCCTCAAAATTAAAAATAAAAATGCACAAGAATGTGTAAAAAAGACAAGACATACTGTCACAGACAGGATATGCCAGTCTGGCAGCACTGACTGGTGGTTTTACTGCTTAAATCTCTCTGCTGCCCAGTGACCTGATACTGAGTTGGCCTCACTTGGTTAGAAATCATATGGACATTGCACAGATGGCATTTGAGGTTTTAAAAATTTTCAAAATTTGCGTAGGTGTCAGGTAGATTTCTAAAGCACTGACTGAAAGGAAGAATCCTATTAGTACTTTTTGACATATTCAGTACATAACCCTATAATTACTTCAAAAACTACTTGTAAGATTAATTGGCATATTCTCTCCTGTTTCTTTGCTTTACATCTTTAGAGAGTCTTTCACCAGATGAAACTATCTCATTTTTAGTGCTATTATTCTCATTAAGTATCTCCTCTGTGAGGTACTAATTTATTGTTGAAACAGCTGGTAAAAGTGAAGGTTTTTCTAAAGGATGTGTCTAATATTATTTTATATGCTTGCTTATTGTAAAGAATTTATTACATATGTCTAAAGTAAGGCTAACGTTGAAACATTAACATCCAGAACACTCTATAAATGTTACAGCTTATGTCTGTGAGGACTGAGATACGGTTATGTCCATCACAGTGGATTTTGGAGATGCTTTTGGAAGCAGACTATTTCAAGTCTTGCTATTTTGTCCTTTCCTTCACATCAGGTGGCATTCAGTGACAGACATGGGGACAGTGCAGTAGTTACTTTGACTGTTACTCATCTAGTGTTTTTACTACTTTTCTGGAAGTGTAGCAACAGAAATGATAGCAAATGAAATAATTATGGATGGAGTTACACTAGTTCAAAGAACTACATCAGAGCTTTAAAAATGAAAAAAAAAAGAAAAAAAAAGAAAATGAGTAGATAAGATTCTGTAGTTTTCTTTGTTCTGTGATTTAGATACATGTATTGAGATGATCTAATCCTTTTTTTAGTACCTCATTGCTGTAACAATTTAAATGGTGTTTATCAGTATTATTATCAGTAATAGAGGGGCAGCCCTATCTTTCATCTGCTCAAACTCAGCAAAGCTGGAAACAGATATTTTGTTAAATGTAATTCCTTCTGGTAAGTTAATTTCTATCTTCATTGCCCTGTGACCTTTTCATCCCCACCAAGAACACTTCTGAAGGCTGGAGTATGTGAAAGTACAGATTGTGCCTTTGATGTTGAGTTAATTTGAAAAGGAAAACAATAATGAATGCCTTAACAAACAATAGGATATATCATTATTGCTGACTGTTACCTGAGGAAATGTTGTTAGGTGTAATTAAGTTAAAATTTGTATGTTTTCTTGAGAGGAATATGCCCTGAACGTTTCTATTACTTTCACAGTTTACATCCTGCCTAAGTAGGCTAGGCTCTAAGATTATTTCCCTGCCTCCCCCCCCCCTCCCCCCCCCCCCCCCCCCCCCCCCCCCCGCCCTGTTTTTTTCCAACTGTTTCTGTTACAAAGCGTGTTTGTAACGAGGGTGGCACTGTCAGAGATGCCAGCATCTGATGGAGCGGCTGCCTGCTGCTCCTTGCCCTGTGGGACAGCAGCCGCAGCGAGGAAGCCTTTCCCCACAGTCTCCCAAGTCTCTTCCTGTCTTCTGTCACTCCTTCTGCAAAAACCATTGGAACATGTTTGCTATAATCAGTAACCCACAGGAGGGTTTAGTGAAGTGTCTTCTAAAATAGGCTGATAATTCAAGATTACTTGAAAACTTCAGTTAATACAAAGCGCAGCTTTGTGTTTGCTTAGCCAGGCTAATCACAGGGAGCTTGTTACAACAATGTGCTTAAACCAGCGTGTTTCATGTCCTTAAAATTTCTGGGGGTTCCTGGATAGGTCCAATTTCTAGCTACTCCTTGACAGAATGAGTCTTGTATTCTTGTGAAAATGCCTGCTCCTCTGCCATTTTGCTGCAGTTCAGTTTGGTAGAAGCCTGCTTGAGTTGGTCTGCTGCAGCGTGGAAGGCTGGATGCTTGGTGGGCTTGAGCTCTGCGATGTACCGTGCTTTCAGATCAAGCAGAGATTGTCCAAGTCGTATTGCAGGAGCTGCTCAGTGGTATGATGGTGGATTTTGCCTAGAAGTGGTTTTAAAAGATAAGGTCTGTGGCTTTGGGGAATTTCTCAGTTTGCACTGAATTTGTTTAGGTTTATTGACATACTTTAAAAGGAATTTTTGTGCATTGATGATATGATTTTCAGTACTTTCTCATAGATTCCTGAAATTACAGATGGAGAAGATGCATTGAATCGTGTGGCTCTTCTTACTTCAAACTTGTTAGATGAAATACGTGAGGTTTTCTCAAAGAGCCTTCTGTGAACCCTACCCATCATATGAAGAGAAGGGGGAAAGCAAGAGCTTTCCCACCCTAAGCAGCAGTTATTGATTGAAGTCCAGCTCCTGTTATCCTAGTTACTGTGTAGTGGCTGTAGAGTTAAAGAAGTACTCATGGAGTAAGGTGCTGCTCAGGGTTTTAAAGAATTCTGTTAGAAATGAGGAGGAAACCAAGGAGAAATACAAGGAAGTCCACATTGCAGACCTACAATCAGAGTAGGATCTGTCTGTAATGGTGGTGTTACAGTGGTTGGTACAGTTTTTTTGATTTAAGAAGAAATCAAATTTTACTCTTTTTCATGCAGCAAAGTTAACTAGCTAAGCATTTTTCTCCTCAAACTTTCAATAAAAAGCTTCTAGAGTTTACTTCTGCTTAGTTTGCATCTTTTTCTGTTATCTGTGAGTGAACAAATACCATTCAGGGTTTGGGTTTTTTGTGGTTTTTTAGAGAGTATTAATAGATATTTTCAGATTTTGGTAGTGGGACCTAGGCTAGAAGTTAGATTTTTTTGTTTTTCACTAGGTCAGGTACTGAGGAAGCCTTCTAACTCTTTGAATTTCAAAGCCTGATACTCGCAGCAAAAATTTGCAGTCTGCAGAGTATGAGGCTTAGAAAGTGTTTGTTAAAAAGTTCAGAAAGTGTAAATTTGAAAAGGAGTGAGCTTTTGCTAATAGTTCAGAAACCTAAGACAGAGCCAGTTTTGCCGCACATGATTTCAGCTGCTGGGCAGGGTGCAGAAGTTGTTCAGAAAGAAAATGTAAGAGTCAGATTTCACATTGAACAAATAATAAATTATGTGTCAGGCCACAGAATTAAAGATTGTTGTGTTTTTAAGAGATGGAAAGGAAGAAGTTGGCCGTAGTCACAACTGCCTGTTAGAAACATTTGCAGTTCAGTGCAACTGCTGCCGTCTTTGTGGCAGTAACAAGTAGAGGGCCAAAGCCAGGTGTCAGTGGCAAGTGTTAGATACTTCTGTTGCTTCTGCAGATTATTTGGGATAAACACCACAGAAAAGGATATCCAAATCCACTATTTCTGAAGAGAAATATTCCCACCTCTCCTTCCACTCTTCTGAAACAGAGAGATCCAGTAAAATAAAGTCTTGCAAAGCAGTGGTTTTCTCTGGTGTGTATGTGCTTCTCTACATGTAAATAAATTCTACAGATGCAAATCAAAATTTAGTGAAACTGCATGGAAATGGACAAGGAGTATTTTGGTGCCCTGAGTCAGAAGGTGAAAGACAGTTTCAAACTGATTTTGAAATTTTAATTTGAACTTGGTTGAAGCTTTCGCATCAGCATGTTATCTGATATTAAGGAAAAGCAGTTCTATCAATCATTGCTTAATGGATTTACTATAGGCATGCATTCATGTCTTTACTTCCTCAGAACAAATGTTTTTCTTAGATGTATTTGAGCTATGTTTTCCCCATGTCAATTTATTTGCAGTTTGAAATTTTTCCATTTTCTCTAATAGACTCTCTCTATTAGACCCCCAGTATATAAAACTGGTATTATTTTTTAAGGCTTTCAAAATATTTCCCCTTGCTTTTATTACATTAGTGTATATTTCTCAGCATTGTCACCAGTTGTCCACATTGCCAGGGTGCTGAAGGAAGCATTTGATACTGAGCTTTAAAGTGCATTTGAAGAAATGTCCAGTGGTAGAAGCATTAAGCCACTTACAGGATCTTCAGATAAAATTTTCATTTGTGGTTTTTTTTGTTTGATTTTTTGTTTTTTTAGTACATGCATCATGAATGAATCCGCCTCTAGTGGAAATGGTCAAGAGTTTGATGTATTCAGTGCCATGGACTGGAAGGATGGCATAGGTACTTTGCCAGGAAGTGACCTAAAGGTAAGATACATACTTTTAATAAGCGAAATAAAAATGTTAAATGCCAAAAGAATGCATTTCACAAGCTGGTGTGTAGGTATCTGCTTTTATGAATAAACATGGCCCTGCAGCTCTGAGTTAAGAGACTGTAGCCTGTTAGCTTTTAGCTCTGGAGTTTCTTGATTCAGTTTCTGGTACTGGCACAGACAGCCGTCATCCCTGTAGCAAGGCATAAATTAGCACTGCCTCACTATATAGACAGAAGTAATCAAGTGCACAAACTCCAAAAGAAATCTCAAAGTGTGAAAATTCAGTCCACTTAAGGCATTATATTAGCTTTTCACTAAGAATCTTTATACTGTCGTTGACTCTTGCCATTCCATAAACTTAGTTATTTTTAAAAAAGGTTTCTTTTTGCTGTGTTTTTGTCAGGTGAGTGCCTAAAATTATGAATAAAGCGAGTGCTTCTGAGCTTGGTACTTTAGGAATTTGAATGATGCTGGAACAGTACTTTTAATTACATTTTTCCTACTGGTTGTGTTTACTGAAGTAGGTTATAACAATTTTATGTTGTTTTCAAGTATTTTATGTATTTTGTTAATTTATCTAAGGCTTTTTACTGTGTCATCAGAAGATATCCTCTGCTGCTAAAAATACAGTTTTGAGATTAGAGATTTTCTTGCACCTATTTCCTGTTGATTATAGACAATATTTTCATATCATTCCATTTAGACTAACATTGATGAGATTTTTAAAGGAATTTCACAAGAAAATATGTGGTTTTAAAATAACTTTATAGCCCTCAGTGCCTGATGCAATTTCTGTTGTTGAATTAAAGACCGAAAACATGTTTGAAATTCGGGACACAGATGTTGTGACTGTTTTTGTGTGAATGATTTTCTGTGGAAAGGACCTCAAGATACCAGCTCTGAGCAGCCCAGACCTCAGGCCTATGTAGATCAGGTTGCTCAGGGTCTTGTCCCATATGCATTTAGTTATCTCCAAGGTTGAAGGTACCACAGTCTCTGGGCAACCTGTTCCAGCATTTGATCACCCTCATAGTGATTTATTTTTACCTTTTGTGGATACTTTGTTGTAATTCCCCATTTTGCAGCTTGTGCCTATTGACTCTTGTCCTTTTAGTGTGCACATCTGAGATGTTACCTGGTTCCATCCCAGATGAACCTGGTTCCATCCCCTATATATCATCCCATTAACTACTGGAAGACAGCAGTAAAATCTTGCCTGCTCTTCTTCTTAAGACTGAGTGTACAAGTTCATTCTTCTTCTCCTTGCATGTCATCTGCAACAGCCCTTACTCATTTTGGTGGTCATCTGCTGGTCTTCCTCCAGTATGTCAGTTTCTTGCACTGGACACAGTAGTCCACATAGGGTCTCATCAGTATTAAATAGAGGGGAATAAACAGTTCCCTAGACCTGCTGTCTACCTTCTTGCTAAAGCAGTCCTGGATGCTCCTGGCTGCCTTTGCTGACAGGGCTCATTGCTGACTCATGTTCAACTCACAGATCATATTTTGCAAAGCTGCTCTCAAATAAGTCAGTCCCTGACCTGTGCTTGTGCACACAGCTGTTCTGTACCAGGTATAAGACCTTGCACATGCTTTTGTAGACCTTCATGACATCTTGTTAGCCCATTTCTTCAGAACATCAAGGTCTTTCTGAATAGCAGCCCTGCTCTTCAGTTTATCAGCCACTCCTTCCAATTTGGTAATTTGCTTTTGCTGTTTGTACACATGCAGAAGCCTTTCTTGTTGCCTTTGCTAGTTTCTTCTCCAGATGAGCTTTGGGTTTCCTAATTTCATAATTGTACACTACAGCAATATCACTATATGCCTTCTCTGTATAATATTTCTCCTATTTCACCTTCTGCTTCCTTCCTTTTTCATTTAACTAAGTCAGGAGTCCCTGGTTCATTCATGTTGGCCTTCATCCACATTTGCTTAACAACTTGCACATCGGCATGTGTCATTCTTCTGGTGTGAAGTCCCTGGAGAGAATATCCAGATTTCCTGGGCTTGCTTACTGCTTAAAGCAGGCTCCTGTATGATCCTGCCAAGCAGATCTCTGAACAAGCCTCTCCTGAAGTCCAGTGCTGCTGTTTCACTATTTGTTTTACTCACTTTCAGGATTTCAGGTTCCACCATCTCATGGTCGCTGCTGCCAAGGCTATCATCAGCCCTCTCATTCCTGACCAGCTCTGCAGTTTTGTATTTTATTTTTTTTAAAGTCCATGCTTTTAAAATGCCTTTCTATTTTAACAAACCTCACGTGAAAGACAAACATAATATTGAAATATTTGAGGAATACGAAAGGCAGCAATGCAGGAAAATACAATAATCTCATAGAAGTCACTGGTATGTGCTTTCTTCAGTTCTGGTTACACTATGTCAAAAGGAACAAAACCAAAGCAAAGGTTGCATCATTTACTGGTAGAGGAATGGGAAAGCTTCCATACAAAGCGAGGGAAGGGCTGGGGAGGTGTAGCTGAGTGTAACTTCAGGAAATGATGTAAGAGGATTCTTAAGTGTATCCTGTTCAGTAAAGCATGAGCTTTGGTTTCATAGAATCATAGAACTGTCTGGGTTGGAAGGGAACTCTAGAGGCCATCCAGTCCAACCCCTCTGCTGAGAGCAGGGACATCCTCACCTAGAGCAGGTTGCTCAGAGCTCTGCCAAGCCCCACCTTGAATGTCTGCAGGGATGGGGCCTCAACCACCTCCCTGGGCAACCTGTTCCAGTGTTCTACCACCCTCACGGGAAAGAACTTCTTCCTTACATCTAAAGGTTTTAAGGTTGCTTTTCCACTGTTTTGGCTTTTTATTATTTGTATTTGGAAACAAAAAGATATTTAATCTTTGGACAGAGATGCTTCCTTTGGTCCAGACATCGGGGAAGACAGTTGGGGTGAGATGGTGAATGTACCCAGAATGATGAAAGATACAGAGAGAATTGGCCAGACAGTTCATGCTGGTCTTTGTTGGATTTTTTTTTTTTTTTAATACAAAAGCAAAGGGTTACTGGATGCAACTGAAATGGAATCATTCTAACACTGACTGAAGAGACAGTATTTTCTAACAATGCAGAATTAGTCCAAGGAGATGACTGGACCAGGGAGCATCAAGGAGTCAGTGAAAGATGAGGGATTCATATAGATACCAAAACAATTTGAGTTGTGAGAATAGTAAAGATTTTTAAGCTTTCAAGATAATTTTTCAGGGCTGCTTCTAAATACTGATGGTTGAAAAGGTGACTAATCCCTTGAAATGGTAAATGTGATCATGGAAGATATGTTATGCTCTTTGTGGAATTCTCAGAATAAGGTTAATGTGGATGATTTACCTAAACTGTCCTGAAAGAGTGTTTTAATACTGTGTCCTGAACTTAAAGAAAACAGCCTCCCATAGCGGTTACTTCTGGTAAGCTTGCACGTGTCTTTCAAAAACTGTAATAGGCTTGTTCCACTAAAGATCTCAAACTGCTGCCCTGTATTTCCATTGAAATGCAATTGAAAAATCCAGTGAAAACGCTGTTGTAGCAAGAGGCACAAATCCAAAGGTTCTGGTTTTATGGGTTGGTTAGATTAGAGTGCCTGGCATTTTTATAATGAATAAGCAATAGCTGAACTATTCATTACAGACAATGTGTTGCATACATTCTCACATTTAGTCTTTTCATAAAATGTTGGTTGAAATTGTTTTTGAATACTCAGATTTGGTAAACTGTACTACATAAGCATATTTTAAATTAAATATATGCCAAAATGTTGAAATGCTGCTTTTTTAATATGGAACTTTTGGGGGGTTACTTACCTGATGTCCTTATTTTTTAGGCATGTAGGTCATACGGCATTTGCTTGTCTTTACTGCTTGCACGGTGAAGTTTCATGCTTATTTTTACATAGGTACTTTTGAAAAAATCTCTGTCCATGTGTGCTGTACGAATATCCAGTCTCTGCAGATTATTAGGCGAGTATATTGGAGCAACTATTCTTTTTAAGAACCACTTCATTTTTGTGAATATAAGTTCCTCTATGAATAAAAGCTGGTAAAAACCTACTGTAAGCAGCGTAAAATGCTTGAAACGTATGCAAATAACTTGCCTCAATATTTTCTTATTTAACTTTTCTTACACTGTAGAAGAACAACTAAGTCAGAAAATAAGAATTTGCATTATTTCTTGGTTTTAAAGACCTATGGGCAGTCGCATGCCTACCAGACTTTGCTGAGATAGGCTGCACTGGGGGACACTCAATTCCCAGTCTAACCAAAACAAGGGAGCCGAGTCAGGTACCAAGCTTCTGTTTTCAGAGGTGGGAAGTCTTATGTCTACAGCTGTTTCCACATCAGTAAAATGCTGAAAATGTTCTTCTGCTATGATTTTGGGCAGTGTTACTTGTTAGATTTTTGTCACTTGTAGTTGGAGAAGGCTGTGGGAATACACTCCCATAGAGATTTTGTTAAAACACTTTAGTAAAAATAGTTATAAAATAGTTTATACCCTTTGAATGCTGCTTTGAGCATGCTGTATGACAGATAAATAGTGACTGGTTGTGGAAAATGCTAGAATTTCAAATTATACAAGGCATAGGGAGAATTAAAACTTGTACAGTATGATACACCAGAGATTGAGAATAAAAATTTTAGCATTCTATATTAGTTCTTTCACGAAGTTTAAATAAAACAGAAAACTTGAATTCCAGTAGAGTTTAAAATAGTTTACAAATTACAGAATGCCTTCCTGTGGCAGGCTAAGAAATGTACGCTCATCTGAAAAACATCAGTGCTTACCAGTTGCTCTGCATGGTGTGAATGTAAATGTGAAATACTCTTCTTTTTTTCTTTTTTTTAGATCTGTGTGCTGAGTGCAGGCAGTAACACCATCACTTCGAGATTTAAATGTACTCATTAAATTGGAAAAGCTGTAATAATTTACAGTCACTTCCTACTGCAGTGACAGAAGTTTACGAAATACTTTGTAATGAGTTTTCTAGTGCTTGTGTTTGGAAAATGAGCTGTTACATACTGCATGGACAGAATGATTTCCAGCTTGCAAATTGTGCTTGAATGGAAAACAAAACAACAAAAAAAATCTAAAGAATTGATGATGAAGAAATTAACCTGTAAATAAAGCTGGGAAGCTAATACTGTAGGAAACAAACTATAATAGTGGAACGTGAACAGTGGAATAATGGTCAGTGTTGCTCAGTATTTCCAGCCGTGCTGCAGAGAAGGTGATGATGATTCAGAGTGCTGTGTTTCTGGACGCGTAGGTGCAGCAACTCAAGACAGTAAAGTACATCCTTCCACCTGCGTTCAAGCTTGCTTGAGATAATTAACATTTTGAAAACAGCTTTTTTTTTCTCACATGATGATATGTCAGAAATACTGGTGGTGTCTCAGGCAATAACTAAGTACAGTGCTTTTTTAGTGCAAAGTTATTTCTGTCCTCACACAGTGGCATGTGCTGTGCTTTGAATCTGGGGAGGCATTTCTCTCTCGGGGGAGAGTCCCTGAGAGTGTCTGTGGGAAACATCAGCTACAGGGAACCAGTTAAATCAGTGCCTCCACTGGGAAGGCATTATTCTAGGGAGAAGATAGATTCCCTTCAGGGAAGATGGTATGGGGAGGTATGGGGAGGAGAAAGCGAGGCAGAATAGATTTTTCTGTGACCATGTGTGAGCCCCAGCAGGTGTAGCTAGTGGCCTGGCCTTTTCCACATGGAAGTAACTTTCTTCTGTTGCAATCTAATGTAATTACTTAGCTCATGCTGTGCTTCCTTGTTATAGAATTCTGGTTAAAACTTTGTATTGTCATAAAATTATTTTACCTATTTAAAAAAAAAAAAAGGCACTATTAAAATTGCTAAAACTACAAAGCTAAGAAATGCCAGTATTAGGTTTGCCTTTGGATTTTTAATTTGTTTTCCTCATATAGTTGTGGTAGAGTCTTTACTTGAGTGATCAGATGCTATTTTACCACAAAATCTACTGCATCATTTGCTGTAGATGCTGCTGTTAGACTTGTAAATAACTGGACAGAGGATTTCAGGAAGGAAAAGGAATAGTTCTGTGATTAATGCAGGTAAATCCCACACAGGAAAGATAAGTGCTGTGCTTGCTACTACCACAGCCTTCCTGTGCGGTGCTGAACAACTCACTGGAACCAAAATTTTGGCAGGTAGCCATTCATTTTTTGTCACTTGCTTGAGTTCCTCATGAGATATTAGCGTCTGGTATTTAGAAATGTTCTGGCTGAAATAATTTCGGAGGCAGGGTTGCTTTGTAGGTCAACTTCTGGATCAATAAATGTCATCTTGGCAGGCCTTGACTCCTGGCTCTGTCTCTGATTTATATGTCACCTTAAGAAAGTCTGTTTAGCTGCAATTTCTTACTCAAGTGGAGATAATAAGACAGACTGAGTTTGCAATGAAGAGAAATCATTGAGAAGCCCTCTGGAACAAAGATAATTCTTGAGCACTCAGGGTGAAGCAGGGGGAGGGATTGGAAGAGCCTGAGGAGTGTCTAAGAATAAAGTAGATAAATATTACTGCAGACAAGACTGAGGTATTGGCAGCTTGCTGGGGAAATGTCAGTCTCTCTTGCTAAAGGTATGTGTTTTCTGATGTCTGATGGTACCTAAGCTTTTAGTTCAGAAGTGATGAGAGAATGTTCTACTACTTTTTTTTTTTTTTTTTAAAGGCTCTAATTTAACAGTTACCCCTTCATGCTTGTGCCTGCCCTGATAGGGTAGAAGCCTTCCCTTTGGACACAAATTGTTCTCTCTCTTTCACTGTTTCATGATTAGCCTATTACAGTGTTACTGAAGCATCTTAAATTAAATTGAAGATTGCTTAAAGTACTTGATTTTTCCTGCTGACAACATCACTCCAGTGCGAGGGGGTCTGACCTTGCCCCTTGGTTGTAGTGTGGAATTTAGTCTCTGCTGATTATGATTTAGGGAGCCCCTAATAGATTGGGATCCCGTTTAAGTTGTTTGTCTTGCAGAGCAGGAGTGTGTGGGCAGGATCCCTTCTCGTCATTAAGGGAGAGAAATAGTCAGGTGCAGGGGCAGGTTGCCCTAATCTTCCCTGTCCCTGAAAGAGTCAAAATTTTATGACCAGGCAAGTGTCAGGGGTCATGTGCTTACTGAGTACTTCGAAGTAAGCTGGGATCAGAGTACCCAGAAGGATGAAGTGTTAGGAAGAGATATTTTTATTTTCTCTTATAAGTGACTGAGAACAGAAGTTTTGGTTTGGGAATTGCATTGCACTGCATTGTAACAGTAATTGCTGGAGTGCCTAAAGCATTTTTAGATACAAGCTCTTTGTTATTTCAGAGGCTGTTTGGTGTTTGGGTTTTTTTTTTGTTTGGCTTTTTTTGTTTGTTTTTTTGGGTTTTTTTAAGAAAATAAATGTTTATTCTACATTCAAATTGTGTAGAGTAAATAAAACTGGCTTTACTGCTTGAAGAAAGAGTAAAAATACCCAAGACCTGCCTCATTTTCTGAATGCTATCCAGCCCCTGCCTGGGGCAGGGTTTTGTGGAAGAAGTCGTATGTGATTGTGCATGTAGACACATCGTACACGCACTGGAGAGGAGAATGGTTGAATGGACAAGTTCTGGCATTTACTAACTTACTCAAGTAATGTGTAATAAATAGTTTGTCATGTATCAGGTTGTGGTTGGATGATACAATGTCTGGGCAATTCCTTTGCTTTAAAGTGAGGAGGAGCTGTAAGATGCCAGAAAGGCTCTGATTTATCTGAGCAGTCCCATTGAAATAACTGTGATTAAATGGTGATTAAAATCAAGAATGATTTTGCTGTTTGCTTTACCAGAGACATGACTGTAGTTGTTTGGCTTGTATTTCTGGAGTCCCAAGTGTCAGTCCTATTGACAGACTGCTGTATAACTCCGTGACTTTAAGTTTAGTTACTTCATAGGCATAAAGAGTGTTTACTCAATTGCATTTGGCTTTGGATAATACAAATTTTTGCAGGTTTCTTCTGAGCTAGTCCAGAATCACATTGTTGTGGGGTCAAGTTAACTTTTGTTCCTATCAGAATGCAGCAACAGTTGTCTTTATTGCAATGAACTCTTTGTCCTTATCTTGCCCAGTAGATGGTAGTGTTGGCTGTTTTTTCTATTTATTTTAAGCTTTGCATCAAGATGTGTGGGTTGTTTATTTTTTCTTCCTTTTATTTTTTTTTCCTGTGCACTTCAGTTGTTCTTCTTTTTTTCTTCCTTTTTATTTCTGCATGTTCTCCCAAATAGTATTTTTACCTCGTTTAAAGCAATAGCAGCCTTTATTCTGATTTGACCTCTGTCAGGTACTGATGAGATCTTGTACACTCTTAAAAGGGCACAGGTAACAGCAAACAGAGATAGTCTGATCTTTGTTGCTCTGAATTAGACACATGCAACAGCAGGGACTTAATTTGAAAATAGATCGTATGTATTTCTTCTCAATAGGTTTGAGTTTCTAAGATTTAATCTGCAATATGGTAGACATTTCACATTGTTTGCAAATTTATTTTTATCCCATGTGGTGACAAATGCAAAGAGTATTTTTAGGAAATGTGGAGAAAGAGAACTGAAAGCCATCTAACATACAATTCCCCCTGCAGAAAACCACAGAGTTCCTTCCAGCCAAGGCATTTCCTTAGGCACTTCCATTAGGAATGGAAAGGTCCTAAAGCCACTGGAGGAGAGACAGCAGAAGTCCACCTGTGGTGTTATGCTTAGTCACATTCACCGAGAAAAAGTGAATTTCCATGGTTAAGCCCAGCACATGGGCAAAGAATGACAGGCTGATCAAGAAGTTGGAGCACCATTTTCATAAGAACAGGAGGAGCTTGTGCTTAACCTAAGAAAATCAAGTGTGGGGATACACAGTTCCTTGATTCAGATGAACTGTGTAATCCATAGGGCAGTGTTAGGTTGTTAAGAACATATGGCTATAAACTGACCGTGAATAGATGTAAATGAAAAGTTAGAAGGAGGTTTTTTGGGAAAGGAATTTGGGAGTGAACTTTCAGTAGAGACACTGGTAACAGAAAATCTGGCCTTTTCTCCACTGCACAGGAAAGAGTTAGGAAATACTCTTTGTGATACTACTGCCTGCAGTAAGCAAAGGCATCATCTCAGTGACTTATGGTACTTGTTCCAGTCCTGTGTAAATTGTAATGTAATTTTAACTAAAAAAAAAAATAAATTTCTTGATAGTAATATTGATCCCTGTAGAAGAACTGAGCATGTAGACAGACAGAAATGGTTCAGAAAGCATTTATAGTGTTTGATTATTGTTTATTTAAGTCTTGATTTCCCTCAGTGTGTTCTTTATTTGTTGAATGAATATTAAAATGTTCCTGGAAATTAAATTAACAGTCTTATAAGCTGAAGTCCTAGTATATCAGGGCATCATTTCCAGAGAATGTGAAACTGTATTTGAGTTCTGAGTGGATGGAATCTCTAATGATATTTAGATGGAAGATGCTGTTTAATTCCTTTTTGATCCTTCTGGAAACTGCTAAACAAGGCAGCTAAGTCCTGTTTTGCATACTTAGTCACTAACAGTTGGAGTCATCCTGCTAACTCAGTTTATGATATATTTCTGTTAAAGGAACTTCAGTAATTTCAAAATGTGAATTTTTGCCCTTGTTGCTCACCTGTATGTGAAACTTGGAAAGTTACATTTTCTATCCATCTTACTATGGATTCACTCATGAAAACTGTTGAAGTTTTTTTCTCATCTTTTATGTTTCCTTCTGGTCTTTTAAGACCATTGGCTGCATTGGGTGGGTTAGAGAATTACCTTCTTAAGAGATTACTTAAAATTTGCAAACAGGCAGTTGACAGAAGTCAAATGGATTAAATTCATAACCAGCAAGCTTTAAAACTTTAAAAAATAAAGTGACAAAAATCAGGCTTCTTTGAGAGATTATTTTAAAAGTACTTGATAATGCCCTGACTTTGTTTCCATCAATGGGAAATGTACTGTTTGCTTTAATGAAGAGCAGTTTAAGGCAAATTCCTTTTTCCAATGCAGTATTTTTTGTGACTTAACAAAATTTTACTTCTCAGAAAGCTGTGGGTCCATCAGAATTTAGCTCAATGACACTGTTTCCTTCCCTCTGTATACCCTGCTGTAAATTTCCAGACCATCAAAATACCTAGGGAAGTATATGGGAGGACTTCTCTTACTGTATTTAATCTTGGATCACCAAAAATAGAGGAAATATTTTGACAGAATCTTTTACCTTTTACCTTTTTTTTTTTTTTTTTGTCACCTGCTTTCTAGGTAGAAGAGGCTTACAAAACTGTTGAATTTTTTCATAGGCACATAAGCAACCATTAATTTAGATCCTTTTTTGTCACGTTTCCAGCAGTAGTTGGCACACTGCTCTGGCAGCTCTTACCCTGTGATGGCTTTGTGCAGCATGCTGCTCTGTACATCTGTTTATCCCATTTTTAAGCAATTAACCTCTGTCACAAGTTTTTCATTGCTTTTCCTCAGCTAAAACCAGAGCACTGCTCCCAGGTCTGAGGCATTGTTCCGGTCAGCTGTGGAGAGCTCAGTGTGCTCAGTAATGCTGAAGCTGTAGCTGGGGAAGCAGTGAGTGAAAGCAGACATACCTGCTTCGAGTGTGCAGCTGAACAGGAGCTGGAGGCCTCTGACACTGATAAAGGGGAGGCTGCAGGCAAAAGCAGGAGATACAGAAGGCAGGTGAGGCAGTGGCCCAAGGGTGTTGTCGTGCCCTCCTCCCTGCTAAGGCAGGTGGTTACTCTCCATCACTGAGCCCGTCTTAGCATCGTGGTCCAGCTATTGAAGAGCTGCTTCCTTAGTGGTTCATGTCTCGCTGCCGTGAACAGCCTCTAGTGAAAGGGTAGCTGGGAGCAGTCTTCCTTGCAGTCATCAGTCTTTCATCATTTGATGCCTGTCAGTCAGTACTCTGAAACCAGAAGGGCTGGTGGGTCATTGCACTAGCTAGTGTGACGTTCTTGCATACCACAGGACGCTGCAGTGAAGAAGGAACATGCGTACAGTGTCAGGACCAATTGGATCATGCAGAAATATCCCAGGTATTAATTGGACTGTTCAGAAATACCTTTGGTGTATGGATGTTCGTCTGATATTGTAGGATGATGTAGGAGAGCGTTTTCAGAAATTGTTTAGTAACCTCCCTGTGACCCATTGGTTAGTCCGTGCTCACAGCCTGCTTGCTGAGCCAGCTTTTGCAGAGTTAGAGCTCTTGGAAGCAAGGAAGGTTTTCCCTCTGGCATCCACCTTGCAGAGGCAGCAAAACACAAATAGCAAAAATGAGCTTGACCGAAACAGGAGCCAGGCTGTGTAAATCACCTGTAAGACACAAAGATCCTCTGCTGAACGGTAACTCCGCTGCATTTCTTTGGGTGGGGCAGAGTGAATGTCTGTCCACAAAGCCGGAGTAGGAGCATGTGATGTTACTGCATTTGGTTGCCTTTCAAAGCTGAACTGATGGTCTTTCGGTCCAGGTAGATTTAGTGACAGTCTGTCCACACTTGCATATCTTTTGTGAGTATAGCTGATTGCAAGTAAAAATTTTGGCTCCAGAAGTCATATGGCTCTGTGAGGTCCTCCTCTTCTTTCTCTCCCTCCCTTCAGCTTATTATTTCTGAGCTGTTTGTATTCCTTAGGACCTGGTGGGTTTTTTCAAATGCTGATGCTGGAAGGACTGTATTAGTGGAAGCACAGTGTTGTGGCATGTACATCACGGGGCTCACCTTTGCTTTCAGTCAGAATGGCTTATTTTTGGTTCTATATCATAGCAGGGTTCAAAGTGAGTGGGAGTGATTCATCCTGCAGCCTCTGGAGGCACAGAAGATTAATGTAGTGCCAGGCAGTTTTTTCCCTTCTCGTTTTCCCAAGGTAAAGTTGCCTGACCAGAGAAACAGAAATAAGCTTCATGCTACTTCCCTGAAGGAATATTCTCACAGGTCGGTGCTGGGGAGCTCTGAAAGACTCTCTTGGGCATAATTTTTCCTTGTTGAGCTCTGTCGGTGAGAGCACCTCACTGCTAAGAGACCTGTCCTCTGTGACAAAGCTCAGAGAGTTCCATCCCTTTGCTATTCAGACTGCCGTGAACAAAACACTGCCTTGAATTCAACCTGTGTAACCATCTGGGCCTGCAAACCATGTAGTGACTGGGAAGCTGAAGTTTATTTTCATCTGGTAGCACTGTAATCATTACATTTGGAAGACACTTTTCTGCTGGCAGCAGGACGGATGTAACTCCGGTGCTCCTTTGTAAGCACAGCATGTGGGGTATTGTCGAGCCTTGCTTCTGGCTGGCAGTAGTATTGCATTCAGCATGTAATTAAACAGCTCATAAACTGCCTTGAGATGTTTGTTTATGTGCACTTTACAGCGGAGCAGTACTGTGTTTTTGGAGGATGCTGAAATTTCTGTACTCTGGAAGCATTTGTATTTGATGTTCAGTTCCTTTTTCCTTGACAAAAATACTCGGTGACTGGAGTGTGTTATTTTGCTGGCAATGAAATGCAGACTGTTAGGAGATTTTCCCATGAATTTCTGTTAACTGATTTTTTTGATTCTTGTGTGTAAGTTAGATACCAATCTGCATGTGGAGGCATCTATATCAGTGTCTATTGCACATTAGTATTTTTAGATCACAAAATGAGCTTGCATTTTCCCTGATAGACATGATAAAAGGCTTGTTTCCAGTCCTTGGGGATAAGGAAAGACACGTAGAAATGAGATTATATGGTGTGGACACCATGTAAAAACTAGATTGGTGAACAGAAGATACTATGGTATTATTTTTTTTTCCTTGTTGATATTATATCACTTTTCTTTTAAATATATCCATATTTAAAGTAATAGAGTAATAGTAAATTTTTAGTATATACCATTTGTTTTGTCTTACAGTTTAGAGTGAATGAATTTGGGG
Organism: Megaceryle torquata; assembly: GCA_024611175.1. NCBI lineage: Eukaryota > Metazoa > Chordata > Aves > Coraciiformes > Cerylidae > Megaceryle > Megaceryle torquata. The sequence continues at coordinate 41,461 of JANIJG010007019.1, read as the reverse complement.
CCCTGGAAGTGATTACAGATGAAACTGAGATGGAAAGTGTTAAAAAGGCAACTGCTACCACAACGTGGATGGTTCCAACTGCACAAGAAGGTCAGTTGAGAGGCAGTAAATATTTTCGATGCTAGACTGTATTTTGTTTATTATATCAATTTTTCTTAAAGTATGCCCCCAAAAATCAAAAAAAAAAAACCCCTACATTTGGTTGCTTTAATACACAGACCAGCTCTGATGATGTTACCTGTTTCTTGGGGCATGAATAAGTATGAAAATAAATGCATTTTAAATATTTCCACTCTTAAACATCTGAAATTCAATTACAGCCACAATCTTTTCTAACACTAATTTTTTCAAAGTTTAGAATTGGTATTTTCCCTCTATTTCATTTGCAAAGTAGTCAATTTCTTACTTTAAATTACTGATTTTGTTTTTGATGTTAATTTCATTGAGCTGGTTCTCCAGACTGCCCACAGACTTTTACTAACTGCCTACAGTTCATTTGTGACTGAAGTACCAGGCACTGTCAACTGCCTTCACGTGATACTGGCTCCTTCCCAACTGCTACCACTGATGTCAGCGTGTGTCTGTGCTGCTGCCTTGCTCCTGCTGACTATGCTTTTTTACAGTACATTTAGGTTTATCTTAAATGATAAAATCCTAATAATTGTAGTATCTGTCTACCAAATAAGGTGCATCCTAGATTTAAAATGCTGATGTAAGGAAACACCTTTTTTGTTCAAGGAAAGTTGGTTTATGTGATCATAAATTCTTAAAATCTTGATACACTGACTGCAGCAATGATGGAGTAGCATGAAAGAGAATATCACAACTGGTTTTGCAATTACTTACAACCACCTAGGTTTTTTGGGTTTTTTTCCTTGTTGATATTATATTTTATCAATTTTCTCTTAAATATATCCATTCTATAAGTCATTTGAAAAGCAGACTTCAAAATTTTCATTCAGTAATCATCAGTATAAGCATAATAAGCAAAGTCAATTAAAGTTTTCCTTTGCTACTCCCCCCAAAGTCTTTATTGTCATGTCACTTTTGTGAATAGGTGAAATATTTACACCAGTTGGAAAGCAGTTTGGGCCTCAACTGTGAGATCTGAAGCTTCAGATCACAGCGACTCCATTCTGTAGGTCAGTCTGCAGGACAATGGTGGTTACTCAAGATTCAAAACTTTGATGAGAATGGCAACAGTGTGATAGTGTAGTAGCACAACAGATTCTCTCCTTAGACTGAGGTCACAGTTTACAGTAAAGCATAAAACTTCATCCCCTATGGGCTGGTAAACCTAAAAAAAAAAAAAAAAAAGTTGCTATTGAATTAAAATGTGTTTATGGACATATAAACATACCAAGTAAGCATCCTACCACTACCTTATACTGTCTTTAATTAATTTAATGCTCCCCCAAAATAAAAATATTGCTAAGATTTTTCACTGTGAGAGGAAATAGTTGTTTGGAACCACTAATGATGCTGGACTGTAAATAATAGCACGTAAATGATATATTCCTCTAGCAGAGATGGTCTTCACACAAGAGTTCATTTGATTCTACTTTCAAAGACAGTACAGTGCTGAAGGAGAAGAAACAGATTGTGAGTTGAAATTTGCCTTTTGGGAGCATGCAAAGTCAATGACCCTCTCCAGAAGCTGGAGAACTTGACAGTGCTTTATTCTTGCCTGTAAGTGAAAGAAATAGCATCCTCTCCCAAGATAGGTGCATCTTGTGGGCAAATTGTAGCTTAGGATAAGTATTGAAACACTACTTGAAAATTTCTTTGATACAAATTAGTGACATTTTACTTCTGATAGACCTCAAGCAGGTTGATCAATAGGTACTGCTGTGAGAGACTGTAGAATGTAGTCAGCGAATTAATTCCAGAAATAATCTATCAAAAGATAATCCCCACTCAAACCTATTTCCCTAATGACCCTGTCAGCAGGGGATGAGGTGATGAACTGTGTGCAGTGATGACTGGGCAGTCAGCACAGTGCCTGTCACAAAATTCACTCCTTCCACAAGTAGCCACATCGAGTAGAGTCAGCATGCTGCTGATTACAGAAGCATGAAGTTGGCGACTTCTTCTCCCTCTTGTTGCAATATGAACACCCAACTTAGTCATCAGGAATAGGGACTCCATACAGACCCTAACGCCAAGTTCTTTATTCTAACAAGACTGATGGTGACTTCTGTTTCTCTGTTTACTCAGCAAGGCCTGCTGAGGATGCTTGGAAATACATCACCTCTACCTGAATGAAGTTACTTTTTTGTTTTCTTGCGCAGCCTTTTCAGAAAAGACAGGGATCTCCACAAGGTTGAAGGAAAATGCTAAAATGGATGGACTTGTTTTCTGTGAAAACTGTTACCGCTACGGTACCATAGAAGAATTTGTTCCTGAAGGGAAATTCTGCAGCCAGAAATGTGCACAGCAAGTGAAAAACAAGTAAGCGTTATTACAAAGCATAGAAACAAAGAATATGGCGTAAATGCAGCATGAGGTAAAAGTGGGCTAAAAAGTTAATGGTGGGACAAAGGGAGATACTAAGCAGCAATGTTTTGGTGAGTCTCCATTGGTTTATAATGTTCTTTCCCTGTTTTTCACATAAATCCACAAACAACATTTGATTTTGTCTAGCACTGATGTTGAAGGCAGTCTTCTTTTGCTCGGAGTGTGCTGTGTTCTGTTGTCAGATTCGAGTGGTAAAACAGTCTATGGCATTCAGTGTCAGACACCCACCCTGTTTCATAATCATTGGAATTAAGATAATTGGGAATGTGATGGTTGGTGTGGTAAGTTAATTATCATGAAGTGCAAGAGCTGTGTTATAAATGACAGTGAGTAAAAACATGACCATACTGTTGTTTCTCAGTTCTTTTCTTTCAGCTAGTGCAGTATCATAAAAGGTTTGTGATAATATGTCCATTCCGTATTGCACATTACTGCATTATGGCAGGTTTTAACATGATTTTGTGCATTTCCCTTAATCTTTAGTTAATTTCTTCAAAATTTTCTGTTCTGATTGCTTGTTTAGCAATTTGTACAGTCACATTCCAGCTTTCTCCAATTGGACTTGTCAGTTTAACAATTACCTTTGATTTCCTTTCTGTAAACTGCCCTGCAGTCCTAAACATTTCACAGCTTGCTTCTCTGTGAGACTTGATGGTACATGGGAACAGACACAGTGTTTAAAACATGCAGAACTTGTTCAGCGTAAGCTGACAGCTTTCCTTTTGCAGTTGCTATTGCATGTCTTTCACATTAATTCTTTTGACAGATGTAATTTTCAGTAGTATTTCTAAGAATAATTTAGTATAATACCCTGGGACCTACAAACACTTGACCTTCAGGTTTACTTGCTTTTAACTTGTTTTATGAATATGAGAGGTGAAATAACCCTGGTTTTATGTCCTTGTGTTACTGTTGTAATAGAGAACCAAAGGAGGAAAAGCCCAGCGTGGAATGGAATGGAGAAGATGATTCCAAAGGCATTCGGAAAAGGAAAGCAAAGTTGCCTCTCAAAGAAGAGTCCAGGGATAATGGGGAGAAAAAAGAGAATCCTGATGAAACTGTTAGTATGCATCATAAACCCATTCCTGCAAGTATTTCAGTGGGAATTTTGCCTTATCTTGCAATGTCAGTAACTTCATCAGTCTACAAAGAGAATTGATGGCATCACTACCAGAGCCAAAATGGCTCGCTTGCGAATGTAATTACACCTCTTCAGTAAATTATAGTTATGGACAATAAAGAGCTATTTTTTACCTCCTTCCCCTCCTTTTTTTAAGAGAACAAAAAGAATTTAACAGAAAAGTGATACTAACCTAGACTTCATAAAAGTTGACACCAATGTCTTCGGCATAGAAAAATTATCACAGTACCTTCTCATAATGTTTGTTTTCCTGTAATATTTTCCTCCCAATAGCTGTGACACTAGTGGGAGGAGCACAGTTTTGAGGGGGATGAGGGGAGCTCTGAAACTGCTGAATTGTGAAAAAGTAGAAGACAGTAGAGTTGTCAGAAGGGAATTTATAGCTCTTTATATAGCAGTAACTTAGGCAAAAATCAGGGAACCCCCTCTTTTGCCTCCCTGTGTCTGCCCTCCCAAATGAGTACTTACTCTTTTCATCTATTCAGGTGCTAACAAAATTGTTAATACACAAATTATGACATAAAAAAAAAGAATCAGTGCCATTTTATATTTAGTAAAGCAGTTGTACATTTGAAACAAGTAGACTGAAGCTGTGAAAAGGTTTTCCTTTAAATTATTTTGGAAGGATGAACATACCAAAGATGCTGCTGTTTATCTCCAGCTCAGCCAGGCCTGCTGAAGGCTTCGTGATCTGTCCCTGGCTTCAACAGGGCTGACTGGCCAAGCGCCGGGTGTTCAGAGTCCTTCTGTCTGTCATTTTCACCGTGTTTGCTGTGATTTGTTACTTATGGCTTATTTTGTTTTTATTAGACATCTGCAGGTTTGTTTGAGATAACAGAGAGCTATGTCAGTATCCATTTAAGTGAAGTCACAGTTAAACCTTGGGTGTCTTAATTTTTACTGTACTAGACTTCTGAACTAACAAAGTTACTATTTTTTTAATTTAGGAAGACAAACCTGAAGGAAGGATCTTGAGAGTCTCACAGAGAGCCAGGAGGAAAAGAAAAGGGGACATAACAGTTTTGAAACAAAGTAAGTCAGATTATGAAAGAAAAATCTGGGCTATCAGTTTTTTAGGTAATACCCATCTCTTCCTGTCAATTGTCAGCATAGTTTCACTGAATTTGTATTCCCTACTGAATACATTTTTTACAGTTCTGTAAGAAGAGAATGCCAGTGTTACTTAGAGCAATTAAGTTTTGAGGGTTGAAGAACTGAGAGCACCAAGTGAAAAAACTGGGGAAAAAACCCTCCATCCCTTGGAGATTGACTACCTTTTACAAAAAGCCAGTTTATGTACCTCTGGCAGCATGGAGGAGGCCATAGTGAGTGTAAATGTCATTGATAGGCATTTTAAGAGGTTTTTTCATCCCTCTCAAGAGTACCAGTATTAAAGGGAATCAGGCCTGTTGAGTTCCCAGATGTTGAAAGATACATATTAAGCAGAAGTGAAAGTTTACTTTTTTTTTTTCCTTGGGGATCAATTTTATATCTACAGTATGTGCTGGAATGTGGACACATTTATGGAGCTGTTTAGGAATAATTGCTATAATCAGTCCAAAGGGACATACATTGAATCAAGTGGCATAATAAAACGTGTTTTAAATGAGTAACGTTTTTCCAAGCTATTTGTACAATAGGTACTTTTAGGAAGAATCAGAGAATCAGCAGCTATTACACTCAGTGGTACACTAAGAACAAACCTACATCTTGCTCTTCAAAATATTTCTAATGGTAGACTGGGAGCCATTCTATGATGTACCAGAAGTTGCTGGGCCACTAATCAGCACAGAGCTCCAAGTAGCTTCTCTTGCACCCTAGACAGATGAAATGCTGATAGAAGATGTAACACATAAAAGTTATGGAAGAGCCCCATCCCAAGATAAGATTACTCCTGAAATATATATGTTATTTCTACAGTTGTTTGCAAAGCTGAGTTAATAAGTGAATGAGAAACAATCACAAAGCCGATACTCTATGGAAATGACTGCTGTGCCCTGACAGAATGATCTCTCACTGACAGAATGATCTCTACATATTTACTGTGGTTGAGGTTTTTTTGGTTGGTTGGTTGTTGTGGTTTTTTGTTTGTTTGTTTTGGTTTTTTTTCTATTACTTTATTTGAGAAAATGTCAGTTCAGCACAAGAGATTTGGTATAAAAGCCCAATTTATATTCAGAACCAAGCGCATAACTGTGTTACTGTGCTGAGCAATGCACCTCTTAAATGGAATAGATAAAAGCTGGGTAAATCACAAATAAAATGAATGTGCTTTAATAGTGTTGAGCAATCACTGTCATTCTGCAGTTTGTTAGCTTTTGGTTACATTATCAGCTTTCTTCTGGAGAGTGTGGCTTTACTATTGTTACGGTTCATGTTTTAATCATAAAAATGCTTATCCAGACTGTTACTTAAGGCATTTGTTTCTCTTGTGAGTAGCTCACAGTCAGGATCAGGCAAGAATTGTACTGTGGACTGTGAGGAATCCTTCTGCCAACTTGAGTTTATGGTCTGAAATGCTAAGCTGCATGTGCAGAGGCAGCATTCTAGGTGAAGATCAGTAGAGCAGAGTGGACGCCTGTGAAAGTAGAAACATACGTGGCCAGCCTCACAAGCTGCTTTTAAAGTTCCTGGCTTTTTGCCAGTGCAGTTAGTGCCTTATTTTCAAGGCCTAAAAGCTGTTACTCAATGATGTGACTGTAGCCAATATTACAATTCCTATGCAAGTGTACGTGAGTGTTCATACTACATGAGCAAACTTGGAGGTTTCTGTCATGTGCTAATGGTAATGATAGAGGGGGAAAAAGGCACTGGTGACAGTTTTGATGACCTGGAGAAAATACTGTTAAATCACTACCTCTTCACCCCAAATCATCAAAATACAAAGTGGTGGAGCAGGTTAGAAACATTCTGAATACTGTTAACAAGCATTTCAGGGGTGATTAAAAAAACATTTCATGAGTGCTATCCAGCTGAAAGTGCTTTCTATGAAAAGAAATTCTCAGGGGAAAAAAATATTGAGCTACTTTGTGATTTGAACTGTTCTTTTTACTCATTTGTAAAATGTGTATCTTAACATTTCTTATGAGAAATAAGGGAAAAAGGACAGGGGGCAAGTCTTTGTAAGTTGTTATCTGAAAGACCTTTTCCTTGTTACTAATCAAGACTTGAACTACTGGAAACCTTTCTACACAAACCAGGAACCTTCATGTTCCTGGTGCTGTTAAACCTACAGACCTACTTCTTCTCCCAAAATAAGTCCTGGGAAGCACCATGAATGCGTTCACTAAAAAGTGGATTTGAGATAGGTGTATTTTAAACTTTAAAGTGTGGGTGTTTCTTTTCCTTTTCTTGAGAAGTTAACAGTTACAGAGTTCTTCTGCTATTGTGTGCTTCTTTACAGCTGTACCCTCGAAAGGAAGGCAAGCATGGTGTTGGGCATCTTATCTGGAGGAAGAAAAGGCTGTTGCAGTACCTACTAAGCTTTTTAAAGAGGTATGACCTCCTGAAGTTTAACTCAATCAACCACCTAAGGTCATTAAATGTATAAGAAATCAATTTAAAAAAAAAAAATTAGATTTAACACTAATGTGGAGGAGAACCTACATGATGAAAATAGCACTGTCCATCAGCAATCATCAAGATAGTCAGAAATTAGTGAAATTAGTTATCTTTCTCTGCTTTATGAGAGAATTCTGTAGATGTAGATGAATGTTGTCAACAGATACTATAGAAAGCAGATGCTTTTCCAAAACTTGCAAGTTCTAGCCTTTCCTTCTAATATCTGAAGCTAAAAATCTGATATGTACCCTCATTTTTCTATGCCATATAATTATTTTTTAAATATATTTAGAAAAGTGGTACAAAGCTCATGTTTTGGCCTGTTGCTTTCATTGTATTACCTGTCTTTTTGCAGCTCCTGCTGACATTGTATTTTGTTACTGCATCAGATACTAGTTTAGCTTGTTCTCATTTTGCCTATCATCTGATTGGATGTCACATCATAGTCTCTTGCTTGCTCTTTGCCTGCTATGGTAGTTTTTGTCATTTTTCATTTCAGTGCTTCTTCTAGTGCTGTCTCTTTTGCGTGGAAGAGAGCTCTGTATGCAAATCCACAAAGCTTTTGTGCTGTTCTCTTCTCTTGCACAGCCTGGCAAAACTTGCTCACATGTCTCAGCTGCTGTACTTCTGCTATGTATATCTGGTATTATTTTTGATAATTCTTTTCTTTCTTTGTAGTCTGTTTCTTGCATTCACTTCTTTCTGTTTGCTTGGTACTTCAATTATAAAATCCTTTGTGCAGGGATTAGCTTTTCAGCTTATATGTGCATGTGATGCTGACCTTTAACTGGTGCTTTTAGACACATTACTGGGGAACAAAATTAAAAAACTGGTATAGAATCATAGAATCATAGAACCATAGAATGGTTTTGGGTTGGAAGGAACCTTAAATGTCACCTAGTTCCAACCCCTCTGCCATGGGCAGGGACACCTTCCCCCAGACCAGGTTGCTCAAGGCCCTGTCCAACCTGGCCTTGAACACTTCCAGGGGGAGGAACATCCGCAACTCCCTTGTGCATCTCATTCCAGTGTCTCACCACCCTTACTGTCAAGAATTTCTTCCTAATATCTTGTCTAAATTTGCTCTCATCCAGCTTAAAGCCATTACCCCTTGTCCTGTGATTATAAGCCTTTGTTAAAAGCTCCTCCCTAGCTAGGAATGCCCCGTTGGGATTGCAATGTATAGAATCCATAGGTTTGTAGCTACAGAAACAACAGTTACCTCACAATCCTTAGTCATATTCCCCTGTACTATATACTGGTTGAAATACTAACAAGAAAAACTTCTGGATAGGTAGTGCCTCTATCTGGAAGGCAGTTTTACAAACTATTGCTTTGCTGGTCTGGAGTTCCATGAAATGCTCTTGTGGAGCACAGGCCTATACCAGCCTTTCTGGGCACCACCCGTGGGGGGTAAAGTCTGGAGTGAAGCGATGACATACTGTTTGCTTTATTGTTCTCCACAATGTACCTTTCTCATCTGCATCTTCTTTAATACTTTCTTTCCAAGTCTTTAGGCCTTGGGCAACTCTAAGGCTTTATTTAGTGTGCAGTATTTAAAGCCTATAGTGAAAACAGGTTTCTTAATAACACTCAGAGGTGGCCAGGTAATATTTCTCCATTTTACAGATGGACAATCAAGCCAATCAAGGTTAAAGGAACCCCCAAACATCATCACTGATTTTCAATCCTTGATTTCCGTTTAGATTGTGAGAATTACTCTTTTTTTCCTCTTATTTTTTCCCATTCAGAAGCAGTACTTCTTGTGGCTTTTTTTTCATACCTAAGTTAGGAATGGTCAGGGTAATGGAGAGTCCTTACTGTTTCCTGGTGCTTAAATCTTAGTTGCTTCTAGGCTGTGACTGACAAGCTGCTATTGCTCCAGTTAAATAAAATTAATGACCCCTGAAATGTGTTGATTATTTATTTATTTATTTATTTTCAATTTCCAACTACCTTGATGTGATCTTCTGGGTTTTGTGTTATGTTCTTGTACCATACATAAACATTTCTAATCTTCAGTCTGCCATCTGCTCATTTCTTGATTCCTTTTACCTTTACTTTTGTTCTTGTATCAATCTTGAACAAAATATCTTTAAATGCTTGTTGTAAAGATAATGCATGATTACTGTTTGTACCTTTGGGTGATATATTGAGAATAATGGACAAAACTGAAATCTGTTAAATAGTATTCAATTTATTAGTCTTCTAAAAGTTGCCTATTATTTTGCTGTAACAGAAACCAAACTAAAGATTATGCTGCCTTTAGAAGTTTTAGATTTGTCAGTGTGAAAAATAGTTAATAATTCGTGTCTTAAATTTCAGGAAATACCCGTGTGACAATTGCTTAAATTTTAGTGTATTGTTTGTAGAAGTTTGTACTGTTTGTACAGTAATGTTTATTATAATAATGAAAGAATAAACAGATCTATGACTTTCTAATTGTTTCTTTTCTTTGCAATTTGATTTGTGCTTGCTTTTTTGCAAAATCTCAGTTATATTTTTGGCCACTGTTCCTCGGTGTATCAGTGCTTCTAGCATTTCAGTTTTCCACTGAGGTTTTTTATCTGTAAGGTATTTACAGTATAGATGGCATGAACTGCAAATCTGTGCACCAAGATGAACTTTAAAAATTTCAAATTTATTGATTAAAAAAAAAAAAAACCAACACCAACCAAAAAAAAAAACCCACAACAAAACCCCACAACAAGCTCTGGTTTTGCATTCCTCTTGGGGAGGTATCTAGAATGATTTATAGTGCAGTTTCGTTAAACTTTAATTGATAATAAGAATGTTGACTGTGGTGATGTTAGGATGAAATAACTTTTCAAATGCATGTGCTGCAGTCAGATTCTCTGATCCCTTAACTGAGATCTACAAAGTGATCTAAGCTATTTTTAGGTAGAGACTTAGATCTAGACATCTATTAGCTGGCCACTTCAGGTTGATTTAAACTGGTCTTCATTCCTCTTCCCCTTGACTGCATCATCTTGCTCTTCTGGCATGCACTGTTTGGTTTTTTTTTTTTCCCGAGTTTATTATTCAGTTGTATCAGTTGCAGCCAAAGCCACCAAAGAGAGGATTGCCTTCCTTCCAAGTAGGTGAAACCTCTCCAAGTACCTCCCTTGGTACCCTTCTCTTTTTCCATTGATGGCAGAAGTACTGCAGGTGGCTAGGGAGCATGTGTGGCTTTTAGACACAGAAGAAGGAAGGGGAAGCATAGAAGATGTTTCTCCTGTGTTTTGTCTATAACCATTTGGGACATAAAAACTGTCTGGCTGTGAATGTAACCCGTGGAAAACTCTCCTCACTTTTAGGCAGTTATTTTTCTGATATTCCCTTCAATTTAACCTTCTTTTCTTTAACAGAGAGCAGGGAGCATGATGCATGGGACACTGGTGCCTTCTGATTGAAAACATCCGTTCTACTCAGCCTTGTTTTCACTTTCTGTTTTTTGAAAGATGTTCTTTTGGGTTTATTGTTATGCCATGTAAGGGTAGTCATGTTCCTCTGATGCAAAAACATTTCCTGGAGAACTAGCTAATCTGGATTCAACTTACAAAGGAGAAAATGGCACCAGAGAGGCCATCCCTACATACAAACAGTGTTTCATATTTCTGCCTTACAGTTCATCTTTGATCGCCTGAGATACAGAAATGAAAAGGCAAAATAGAGCATCATTGTTGTAATTATTATAGGAGTGATGACTGCCAGGAAGGTGTCAAAGTGTCACTGTACAGGCTGACAAATTTCTGTTGACAATTAGGGAAAAAAGTTGAGGGCAAATCATGTCATCTTTCCCTTGATTAACCTTTTTGCTAATTCTTTTGCAATACTCTTACATACTCTATGAAGTTTGAAGTCATTCTAGTATAAACATGGTTTTCTAATAATTAACAATTTCTTTGCTGTATGTTTTTTAAAAAATATGAAGCTTATTTTTAAGTGACTTATTCTTTCAGAAGTAGGAATAATTAATAATCATTGTTCTTTTCATTACAAAGATATTTTGTCTTCCTCTGCTATGCTTTCAGAAGTACTGAAACTGTTCTTTTTCCATTGCAGTATCAGTCTTTCCCATACAACAAAAATGGGTTCAAAGCAGGGATGAAGCTGGAGGGTGTGGATCCCGAGCACCAGTCAATATACTGTGTTCTCACAGTGGCTGAGGTAAGCAGAGGCTGCAAGCAGCTGTGGTGCAGGGTTACAGGAGAGACTGGACCAAAACAGCAGCATCTGGAAGTGCTCACTCTTCCCTAACAAGCAGACAGAAACTCTGTGTAGGAAGATGGCTTGTAAATTAATGACGCTGTATTAAATCTACCTGACAGACATGTAAAGAATATAGCTCTGCCATGCATCAGTGACTGTTTACATATGTTTAACATATACAGCTAGTGAAAACAAACAGTATTACATGAGCTGGATGATGTGTGGGGTTTTTTTTGTAATCCTGTAGTTTATAATTGAAAAGATAAAATAAGTAGAAAACATGTTAATTATGACAACTGATATATAGGAGTTTTATAGAAGTTTGGTAGTGTTTTATGGTTGCTCCATTCACCAATACAAATACCTAACACTTCTTTGTGTCACAGTTTTGCTACAGTTTTTCAGGCTGATGGTCTCAGAAATGGCTTGTATTGGCAATTTTTACAAGTTAGTATACAATATAAACTGTTTTTCTTTTTACTGCAGTTTATGAAATATTTTCTTCTGATGAGCAGCTTCTTTACTTCAAATAGTATAAATAAGAACCTGTTACCCCATTATATTTTGTATGTCTGCCAAACATCCCTTACATTCATTTTTACATAGTTTTACCAAGAATCCTTTTTTGCTTTTGTATTGTGAATTAAAATGAGGAAATCGGAGTAGGTAGGTACTCTACTCTGTATCACTACTATTCTAGGTAGCTGTGCTTTTGCAGTTTGTATTTCAATAACCTAGGCTTTTGTGTTCCCTTTTCTGGATCTCTTACGGCCCATAGTCATATCCCACTTCTGTGGATATCACTTCCATTTTCTTATGGATTGTGTGTCCATGGTTGAGGTATTTTCTGCCTACCTTGTGCTTGGCACTAAGTCATGGTTTGTGTTTTACTGCAGGATAGTCTGAATTCTGCAGAATTCTGAGATGGCAGAAGGAAACTTCTGTCAGAGTATAAATTAAATACAAAATAAAGTGACCTTGATGTCAAGAGATTTTCACCAGTGACTGCAGGAAAGTTATGCCATTTGACACTCAGGAAGGTGTGGAGAACTTGTGTATTGAGAGAGGGATTGTGTCCTGTTTTTCTCTTCCTCGTGATGGTTAACTTACTGCTTCATGCAATATCAAAGTTCAGGGGGATACCTCCACCAATGCCTCATCTTTAATAACAGTTCTCAGTATCTGTCTGGAAAGCCTGTTGAACATAGTTGTTGCTGAGTGCTCTCTTGTGTATTGATTGATTGGGATAGCTTGAGAGCATCCTTATCCACACTTTATCCGTGATTGTGTCACATGTATTCATGCTCTTCTGTAGCATTTCTGGTTTATTCTGATGTTGGGTTGAACAGTTTCCAAGTTTTTGAACACTGATGGGAATGCCTAGGTTTTAGTTAATTCTTTTCACCAGAAGAGGAGGCCCTCAGACTGAGAATAGCTTTGCTTTTTTAGTCTTTTTATCAAATGAATTTATGCATCCATTGCTGTCTTGAGCAGAAGTAAAAGGCTGACAGAAAACACGCTGTTATTATACATAATACTGAACAGAATCTGTTACATATAGGACAAACATCTTAAAACATACTGTTATATGTTGTACAACCTTGCTTTTTAGGTTTGTGGCTACAGAATACGACTCCATTTTGATGGATACCCAGACTGTTACGATTTCTGGGTGAATGCTGATTCTTCAGACATTCATCCTGTTGGATGGTGTGAGAAAACAGGTCACAAACTTCATCCACCTAAAGGTATTGTTTAGTTGAAATGTGTGCATTTTCTGAGATTGAGACTGTCTGTGTAATGCTGTAAATAGTATTTTCTTTTGGTGAAATTTTGTTTGTTTATTCACAATATGTGAACATGGCAACTCGAAGTAGTGCTAAAATCTTGAGGTTGAAATCCTAACTTTTTTATTCAGTGGAAATTCAGTGAAAATTCAGTGAAAACAAGAAAATAAAATGAACCATAAGAGTAATTGATAGGGCATTAGGAAAGAAAGCTAAGCAACAAACCTACACCCCAAATGAATGCTTATTGCAAATAAAATAGCAGCATACTGGTGACAGGTATGCTTAAACTGAGGTCTCACAGGTAGCTGTCAATCCTTTAGTGGAAGGTCTTAGGATATTTTCATTGCTAGTTATTGATCACCGTTATTGTACACGTGTCAGTACAGACTAGTAATGATTGTGCTCATGCTGCAAAGACTAAGCTGGAAATAGAGACAAAAGAGGAATGAACAGATGAGGGAGAAAAAAGGGTAAGATTACAAGCCTGAAAGCATGATGTGTACATAGCTTATGTAAATGGTACACATGTATTGAAATATGTGTAATTTGCTTGCTTAATATTCTATTTCAGATTATGTAACTCCTTTATTCAGGCAGATGGAGTAGATCTGAACTGAACTGTACCATAAAAAAAGGAATAAATGGGCTCCCTTTTAGGGTAGGAAGGGAAAACGTGGGGATGAAGGCAGCAAGTACAGAAGAAAGGAGAGTGAGAAGTAAATGAATGTGGTGTTTCGACGTACAGAGTGAAGGCGCGACAGTGCGGTTTCAAAAAGCTGCAAAATGTTGAGTGTACGGAGCCAAGAGGATGCACTATGGCAGATTGTAAATGAAACTGGGAGGATTGGCTGATTCACCTGAAGGCTGTGTGGCCATTCAGCAAGATTTGGACAGACTGGAGAGCTGGGCAAAGAGAAACCAAATGAGGTTAAACAAGAACAAAGTGCAGAGTCCTGCACCTGGGAAGGAACAATAAAATGCACCAGCACAGGTTAGGAGATGATCTGCTAGAGAGCAGCTCCGTAGAGAAGGACCTTGGAGTCCTGGTAGACAACAAGCTATCCACGGGACAGCAATGTGCCCTTGTGGCCAAGAAGGGCAATGGTATCCTGGAGTGCATTAAGAAGAGCGTGTCCAGCAGATCAGGGGAGATTCTCCTCCCCCTCTACTTTGCTGTAGTGAGACCTCACCAGGAGTACTGTGTTCAGTTCTGGGCTCCCCAGTGCAAGAGAGACAGAGATCTACTTGAGACAGTCCAAGGGAGGGCTACGATCAAGGGTCTGGAACAGCTGCTTTATGAGGAAAGGCTGAGAGACCTGGGGCTTTTTAGTCTGGAGAGGGGAAGACTGAGAGTGGATCTAATTCATGACTATAAATACATAAGGGCTGGGCATCAAGAAAGCAGGGGTAACCTCTTTTCACTTGTGCATTGTGACAGGACGAGGGGCAATGGATTCAAGCTCAAGTACAGGAATTTCTACTTCAACGTGAGGAAGAACTTCTTTACTGTAAAGGTTACAGAGCATTGGCACAGACTCCCCAGAGAGGTTGTGGAGTCTCCTTCTCTGGAGACTTTCAAGACCTGTCTGGATGCATTTCTGAGTGATCTGCTCTAGTTTTGTCCTGCTCTGTCAGGGTGGTGGGACTCAGTGATCTTTGGAGGTCCTTTCCAACACTGACATTCTGTGATTCTGTGATAAAACTGTGGATGTAGCTGCTGGAGTGTGGAATGTGAGAGTAAAGATGCCAGTGTGCAAGAGGGTGGTTCTGCCATTGTGCCTCAGAGGAACATGAAGGAGCATGTGCTGCTCTTCTGAGTATTCTGCGAGGCCCTGTCTGGCTACAGGCAGGAAGGCTCTGTGCTGTGGCTCTAGTAAGGGAGTTTCATTGGGCAGAGTTCTGCAGATATGGAGAAGGTGAAATTAAAGGATAACAGAGACTGTGCCTCTTAGAGGTATCTGCTCAGAGGGAGGGAGATGACAGTGTAAAACTGATCTCTTACTGAGATTGATTTTTTGATAGCTGGTAGAACTGTGGATTCAGTTTCTAGGCTCCCCCTGGATGTTCTGCCCCTTGAGGACCTTCAGTTCCCTTGATGGCCCAGACTGCGAGGTAGGAGATCAGGGATAGAGAAGTGATTTTGTGAGAAATGCTTCCCAGCTTGTTTTGAAAGTGAAATTGAAACAGAGCTGAAATCTCCCTGAGTTCTTGCCTAGTTCTTTATTTATATGACTATTATTCATCCCGGGTGAAGATTAGGAGCAGCTCAAATGTCAGTTCTAGCCAACTATTAGAAACTAATAATGTGCAGCTCAAGAAAGCAAAGTATTTTACCTGGTTAGTGTAAAGAAAGCTTGACATTTTGTTAAGAAAGCTCAGCCAGCCCTAAATAAAGAACGTGATTCTTCTTTATAATACCAGATGCCCAAATAAAAATAGATAAGCTTCATCAACTTAGCTTTGAACTCTATGAA
This sequence comes from Megaceryle torquata, assembly GCA_024611175.1. Taxonomy (NCBI): domain Eukaryota; kingdom Metazoa; phylum Chordata; class Aves; order Coraciiformes; family Cerylidae; genus Megaceryle; species Megaceryle torquata. The sequence continues at coordinate 25,766 of JANIJG010007019.1, read as the reverse complement.
CTCCTCTAAAGTGTGTCCTAAAATTCCTAATAATCCAAACCAGTCCCTGAGAGACTCATAGACTTCTATTGGGGTAGAATTCATAAGTAGTTTTAAAGTAACCCAGTGTAGCTTATATAAAATTAGAATGAGGAGTTAACAGTGTGTAATTTTTTCAGTTGTGATGTTTTAAGAAACAATCAGAACTGGATGGAAAAAATTATTTTATGAATTATGATCAAATCATCTGCACGCACGTTGTGGCTCATGCCTGTCATTTCTTGCCCTTCTTTTATGGCCCTCATTTAGGATATAAGGAAGAAGAATTCAGCTGGCCCTCATACCTAAAGGTGTGCAAGGCTCAAGCTGCTCCTAAATCACTGTTTGAAAACCAGAATGCAGTAAGTACTCACTTGTTACTAATGATGTGGAAAGTTGCTTGATATGCTCATGTGTGTGGTAGAAACTCACATCACATTTCAGTGATGGCAGATTTGAGACATGAAATTTATGATAAAAATGTTTACATCAAAATCAATAACAATTTCCACTTTGCTTCACCTCTGCAATTCTGATCCATGAATTTTTTACTAATCTGTTTTAAACATCCGATATGGCACGTTCAGAAGTGGTATATTAAATGAAGTTCAAGACTTGTTATTAGTTCTGTGTCTTGCACCATAATGCTGTAGAACAAGCACGGTCTTTCAGAGAGAGTATCTTAAGACAGACGTAGAGCCAACACTTTTCATTTTAGCAGCATATTTAGGGCATTTTTATTTCATAAACTAAGAGTCTCTGTGAGCATCTCTCACCTCAAGTAGGTAGGCTGCTGTCACTCTGTTGGGGCACCTAATTGGGAAACTTAAAAATGACATGAATGTATTGATTGTGGACACTGGGGAGATTTCTGGATTTATAGTATTTATCTTCAATTAAATGTCTTTATGTAGACGGTGATTCCCTCGGGATTTCGAGTGGGGATGAAGCTGGAAGCTGTAGACAAGAAGAACCCGACTTTCATTTGTGTTGCTACAGTAACAGACATGGTGGACAATCGTTTTCTGGTTCATTTTGACAACTGGGATGAGAGTTACGACTACTGGTAAGATGTTTTTATGTCCTAGTGAGACATATCAGAAGTCTGTTAGATTTAAGTGCTGTTTCCTGTGATACTTCCCAGACTGTCGATGCAGTTACCATACCAACTTCTGCTCGGTTTGTAATCGTGGCCACCAAAGTCTGTCTCAGTGGCAGACTGAAGGAATCAAATTTCTTCTGTGAGCTCGCACATAAAAAATGTTGAGATTGTGCTAAATGATTGGTAGCATGTGCTACTACATCTGGAGTTACTGATTTAATTTCTCATTCGTATGCATCATGATCATGTGATTAATTGTACTTGGAATTAGGTTTACATACAGTTGTAAGCTGAAAGAAAGGCTGCAGGTTTTTTTGTAAGGTTCTTGATCCACTTACATTGTTCAGACCAAACCGTAGCCATCTGCTATAAGGCATCAGGATAGTGACAAAACATAATATTTAGTTTTCTGTGTTCTGCATTCCTCTGAAAATTGGGTTCCTACTATCCTGAGGTGGCTTCTCTGCATGTTGTATGGTGGAACAGCTTTGTGTATCTGTATAGAAAAGTCAGTAGATGGACAGTAGATGTCCATACTACAAGCATAAAGATACTGAAGGAAATTCAGGCTTTGTCTGTCACAGTGCACCTTCTTTTGGCAGATCATTTACAGCAAAGTAATAAACCTTACATTCTTTGAAGAGTAAAATACTGCAGAACAGGCAGGGCATTGTAAGCCTATGTCTTGGATTCAGCAGAGGCAACTTAATTGTATAGCTGAGCCTGTAAAATAAATGAAGAAAGTTTTCTTCATCTGTAATTTATGACTACTTAGGCACTATGTCAGTGAGAATGACATGAAACTACCGTGTCACTTCAAAACTTTGTGAGTCCATCTCTTGAAATAATTATATGGGCTACATGACATGATTTGTCTTTATTATGTCATTATTACATGACATTTATCTGTCTCCTACAGCTGTAGGAGAACTAAATTATTGAGGCAGCAGTGAACAGTCATTTCAGTGAAGTCAAGAACTGAGTATCAAGATAATAGGCCATATGACTCAAAGACCAGAAAGATGAGTGATTGTTTCCATGAAGAAGTAGCACTGAATGGGCATTTCCTCTACAAAGCCGTGTGAGGTTTTCTCTCCTGATATTTGAATGCTCACCAATAATAGTCAAGCCATTTCTTAGTAAAGAAAACAGCAGTTGTTGAAGGCTTTGAGGGCAAACACAATGCACTATAACCCGTAGGTTGTTCAGAGGTAGAATAGGTATCTCTAAAACTTTGCAATGTGTATAGCAGACATACACTGAATTTCAGCCTTGTTAATTCTCCCATGTCAGCAGGAATTTTGCCCACCAATCTCAGAAGAGGGAAAAGCAGTTTTTAAGTACATAACCAGGCTTTACATTTTTGCAGTTATAGTATTTCATTTTCTGAATACATGAAATAATACCTTCTTAAAGGATGAGGGAGAATTGAGGTGGAAAATACATAGGTGTTTTAGAAATCACTGGAGCTGTATTTATACTGAAGCCAAGCTGAAGATTTGTTCTTTCAGTGAAATCGTAAAATACTTTCCTGGAAGGAGCAAGAAGATGCTGCCAGAAATATTGTGCATGGAAATTAAATTCTGAGTGGCGTGGCATACTTGTCTGCCATGCCACGACTGAGAACAAGAGTGCATGGAGGAGGAAGGAAAAAAAACTGGGAGAAAAGAACAGCAAATTAAAATAGCGGTGGAATGTCCAACCAAAAGAGAGCCTGAAAATGTAGCTTGAATGCATCCCACTTAAAATTTTACTTTTAGATACTAGGTTTGTAGGGTCCTTAAAATATCTTAGGTGCCTAAGTTTTCACATTTACCAACTGGTGGCTGTAAATAAAACAGGAAAAGTTCTGTTGGGACTACCCAGAGCAGAGCCTCACTGTTTCCTTATGCCTGCATATAAATTTCAATCTCAGAATTATAATGAAGGAGAAATTATTTATTTAGTGTCTGTGGTTGATTATTTTCAAACAGGTACTTTTTTTTGTTTGTTTTATGTATACCTTTTGTGGTTTAATTGGAGTAGCTTGAACTTTTTCATTGAGATTAAAAATTGTTTCCTCTGCTTGCATAACTAGAAGACAGTTGACTGGTTTACTGGACTTCAGGCAAGAGAAGTCTTTTACCTAAGCTTTTTTAGGCGTAAGGCTTTCAGCCTCAAGATCCTCTTCCTGACTTCTTCCTGAGCATTAGAAAATATGTTAATGGCAGAAAATAAGTAACCTGGCTAGAATTAGTCATTACTATGGCTCTTTAATGCCTGGTGATAGGCTTCCAGTGTATTATAAATCCCATTAACTTGTCCTCCTTTGGCAGTGCCTTGTAGAGGGAAGAAAAGGGAACAAAACTCATAAATTTAAGACCTCCCTTCAGGAAGGAAAATTTTGACCCATATGACACAAACCATTAGGTCGTTTTCACCTGTCCCAACATTTTTGATGAAACAAATGATATTTATTTTACAGCCAAAGACATTATTTCTGAGTGGAATTTATGAATTTTCTTAGGGTTGTCTGAATCTAGAAATAGCATTTGGGAATCTTTGAGAACTATGAATTAACTACAAGATCACACTGGCTTTCAATTCACCATTCTCATGCATTTGTTCTCCTTACATACAGATTTGTGTAGCCTCACCTTCCTAATTTTCTTGTGACCAAACCCAAACACAGCCAGGGGGTGAAGCTGTGCTAGCTTGTTGCTACTTACACACAGGAGAGATGGAGCAGTGGCCATACTGGGCAGGCTGAAGCCCAGACTTTCTGGGTCTGAGGGCTTTTGCTGCTCTAATCCTTAGCTTGGTCTGAACTTGCCCTGCAGAGAACGTGCTGCAGTCACCTTTTGGAATCATCTTATCAGGAGTGTGAGAAAACAGGATTCCTCATGATTCACTCACTGTTCCATTTCTGTCTGACTTGCAAAGAAAAAAAATGATTTCTAAAACACCTCATGAAGACAAGTCAGCTCTTGGGTTTTCTGAACCATTTCCTGATCTGTGTGTGCTTTGGAACAGGCTGGATTTCGGTGTAAGACTAAGAGGCCACTTCTGCTCTTCACCAGCATCTGCTACTTTGCTAACAGCCAAGTCCTTAAATGTTGTGCTCTGCTTGTTTCATTTTTGGGATAATTAACTTTGCTCCCCTCTCTCTTTGAAATGAACAGTCTTTTGAAGGGGTTATATTATGTCAAAAAGATAAAACAATCCGAAAGAACCAGCAGTCACAGCGCATGCTTTTATCTGACCCTAAAGCTCTAGAGTTTCATGTGGATCATATTGCAGGTGTCCTGTCAGACTTTCTACAGAAAATATGGTAGTGTGGCTAGCTATCCCACCTCTGGACATAGGCCATAACCTTGTGGGATGCATTTTGGGAAGTCCAGAGCTAAATTAATATCATCTTTACACTTGTCAATGATGAAGTATTCTCACTTATGCACTAGATGGGGCTGCAGGATGGTTTCTATCTTTTTCTTTCCCCCTTTTTTTTTTTAATTCTTTTTTTTTTATGCATGGTTAGATGACTGATATCTCACAATCAAGAAGTTTTGTAAGTAGCATTCTTGAGGGCACCTACTATTATTTATGGGTATAATGCATGTCTGTATGAGAGGTTTTTGATAGATAACATTGTCATGACAGATTGTCTCTACATTTATTAAAGTGAAAATGAAAATACCAAAAGGGAAAATTGGAAATTATTTCAAAACAGAACATGAGTATAACTCATACAGCTTATTTTAAAGAAAATGCCAATTACCGAATAGAAACTCTGTCTGGATCTTCAGGTGGAGATTCATTCAAGAAAATATTTTTCTAAAAGAATTTATTTTTCTTTTCTTTTTTTTTTCTTTTTTTTAACAGCAAGCATTATCATCCATCTCTCTTGATCTGACTTTAATGAGCTGTAGATATGAAACAGATTTTTGGGGAAAACTTAACAGGACAGCTCAAAGTGTCCATAAAAAACATACTAAGTCTTCTTCCGTAGCTGAGTCTTCCACTGGGACGTGCCTTCCTGCTGTGAGTTCAGGATTGCTGAACTGCACGTCTGCTTTTCATGTAGAGTGATGCGTGCACCAGAGGCTCACGTTGTCAGCTGCGCTCAGCTTTCCTTATTGCAGAATTTCTTCCTTGCCATTTACATCATGTAGCTCTTTACTGCTCTGACATCTTTTACAAGATGTACTTAAGCTGCCCATAATTCAGTGGAGCTGCTGGTTGGTCTGTCCCTCTGTGTGGCTCTTATGAGTTCAGCTGGCATGCTCTGCTGCTTTTGGCTCTGCTTCAGCTTCCTGGATTACCTTCAGTTTCCAGTATGGCTAATAACTGTCTTTTTATATCTGCGTGTTCTCACACGACAGAAAGAATGGATCAGAAGTGGCATGAATTGTGTGGACATTATAATCTTGCTTTATTAGAGTGTGCGTGTGTCACCAGTCCACTGCTTGGTGAAAGGTGATGGAGCAGTCCAGGAGTAGGTAGGTTTGAAGGTGCAAAATTCTTCAGCTCCTTCTAGTGGTGATAATCTTTTATGGCCTAGCAGGCATCCTCACAATTCATGGATCATTGTGTTTTATGGAGCGCATGAGCCGGGTGATCTACCTTCTGTTTTGGAACAAAGGAGATAGAAAGATGAGGGATGCAGTAAATTGATTGTGAAAAGTCAAAGTAGCCTTTAGCATTCCAGCTGACAAGTCTTGGGCTTAGTCTGATAGGCTGTTGTTGTTCTTCCAAACTAGATAATACATCCATGAAATAACACACGTTAAAGCATAATAGTTTTATTTTAAACTGTGTGTGACTTACTGATCTCTCCTTTTTGTTGTTAAATGGACCATTAGAAGCTAAAAGGCTGTGTGAAATCAGTATGTAAAGATGGACTGTATGACCTGGTTTTGCTGGAACGGGGATGGTTTTTCTTCCTAAGACCACATGGTGATAGGCTCATCTGTCATAACTGCATTTTTCTTTTAAAGCAAATCAAAATGTTGTAGTTGTTTTATAGGGCTGTTTGTCAGTGCTGTGTTGTGTAGCACTTGTTGCTGTGTGTTCCATGTCCACTTCCATTGCTGTAATGTCAGAGCACCTTCCAGGAGTGCATCTTTCATTGTGACATACTTTGGTCACTTGCTTCTTCTCAGATCTTGAAGGCAAGAGGTCTGTGTAGTGGCATTTACCTTGCAGAATTTTCTTAAAATGTATGTTCAAACTATGCTTGAAAAAGCAAAACAGAACAAATGCATGTGTAAGGTTTGTCCTGTTAAGTGTTTTTACACATCTACCTTATTCTTTTAATGCTGATAACACTGACTTACGGATCTAGCGAGCAGTGAGGGTCTTGTTGCCAGATTTAACTCAGGAGACTTTTGAAAATTAATTTGTGAATGTTACTCCAAAACATTTTAGTAAGTAAAGGGATACGTCCTTCCAGTGCAGAAGGGATACCTCATCCGTGTAAAATTCTTCCATGTAAAACTCCAGCTTGAGAGGCACAGAAAAGTTCTGCCCCCCTTGTTCATTAGATTTTTTCTCTTCACAGTTATTGTAAAGAGAAAGGAAGAGGACAGAGGGAGCATGAAGCACTCGCCTTTTCTCTGACTTGTTTCAGGATTTCTAGGAGTCACATGCTGAGTTTTAACAGTGCAAAATTATCACAAAAATCCTTTTGCTTCCTTTTATTAATGGCAATTTCAGTGGTTTAAAGGCTACCTGGTGTGATATTATAAATACTAAACACATACAGTACAGCTTTATATATTGTAGTAGGACAAAAGGTTGGTATTCTTGATGTCAGCTGAATCCTTGGCTATTGTCAAAGCCATCACAGAGTCTATCAAAGGGAGGTTTTATCTGCTAGAAATCGATCTGTTTGGCATCATTACAAAGAAATACTGGCAGAGCTGTTTCATGTGTAAAACCACAAGATAATTACAGTAGGTAGGCCAGTATTTTTCATCATTAAAGCTTGACTGTTTAGGTGCATGTTGTGAGTTGGTGTTTCTGAGACACCCAACTTGCATTTCTATTGTCGAAGGACATCCAGACTGAAAAAATTTTAGATGTAATGTAAAATTACTTTTTAGATTCAAAACAAAACAAACAAAAAAGCCAAAAAAACCCCCAATCGAAAAAAAAACCCCTGCAACAGTGTTATTCTATCTATTCCAAATATGATGTGCTCCTTTATTTTACTTTTCTGCAGCACAGGTTCAAAACTACAATGTGGTGGTAGCCCAGGGTTCATTCGACAGGCTTTTCTGTGCTGTGTTCCCTTTTGCAATCCTTAAAATATGTTTGTGTGCAGGATCTGCAGACTTAGAATTTTGATCTGATCCTTAAGATGTTAGGGTGTCCACTGATTTACCTTCCAACTTCTTTTTCTGTCTTTTACAGTTCATTGCACCCTCTTTGGTATTACAGGTTATCAGCACATGGCATTTTTAAAGAAACACATATTAGTGTTGCCAATTAAGGGAACTTAATTCATATGAACTTCCAGCATGCTAATACTCTCTAGGTAGATACAGAAAATGATTATTTTATAATAATCAGGGAGAGCAGACCCACTGCTCAGGTATTTTGTATTACTAATTCTTGGGTTAAGGAGAAAGGGAAAGGATACATGTTAATCTCTAGCCTAACTGTTGTGGGTTAGGGTCAGGGTGGCCCCTTAGACCTGTAACAAACGCTCTCTGTTAACCCCCCTCCCTCCCCAACGGGGAAGGGAAAAGGAATAAGGGAGAGAGACTTGTGATTAGAAAAGGAAACCAGAACAGCTTGAATGAAAATAATAATAATAAAAAATGGAATATATACAAATATATATAGTTTATATTATATTGTATAGAATGTCATGTTATGAAATAACATAACAATATGTAATAAAATTGTATGGTTCTATATGTAACTTAGTAATACTGAATGTTTAAATAGTTTTTGTCTCATCTGCTTTTATATCAATTACTTTTTAGGAGTCTGTGTCTTTTTTTTTTTATATTCCTAACAGAACTTGAGAGCCAGCACTCACTGTCACTTTCTTCTAAACACAATGTAACTGAGCACCAGTGAGAGCGATCTCTCCTTGCTTCAAACACCAGCACATGTCAAGTGTAGCTCACCCTGTCTTCTGTGGTTCTTGTGGCATGGCACAGGCAGTAGCACCAGTGCAAAATTTGATGCACAGTGCAAAAAATCTGAGAAGCTGTTAGTCCCTTGAGTAAGAGAGGTTGATTTTTTTTTTTTAAGAGAAATATGCTCTTGGATCACTGATTAGTTCTGGATTCTTCCAGGAAGCTTATGGCCTAAAATGCTATTTTCTTCTTTTTTTTTTTTTTTCTGACAGGTTTTCTCAGACAAAATTTGCATGTGTACTGCTGAGTTATAATGATGTGTTTATAGCTCCATTCAAAGCACTCAGAATCTGGTTTTGAATTTTCACCTGTTATGACTGTGAGTTGCAGTTACACCTGGTTTTCTAATCTGTTTCTGGGTGCAACGTGGATCATTAATGAAAGACTTTAAGCTTTTGGTTTAAAGTTTCAGTCTTGGCATTGCTAAACCCTGGGGAACATAAAGAGCTTGGCCAGCAGGCCGAGGGAGGTTCTCTTCCCCCTCTACTCTGCAGTAGTGAGACCGCAACTGGAATATTGTTTCCAGTTCTGGTCTCCCAGTTCAAGAGGGACAGGGAAATACTAGAGAGAGTCCAGCAGAGGCTACAAAGATGCTGAAGGGACTGGAACATCTCTCTTATGAGGAAAGGCTGAGATCCCTGGGGCTGTTTAGCCTGGAGAAGAGCAGACTGAGTGGGGATCTTATGAATGTTTACAAACATCTGAAGGGTGGGGGTCAAGTAGAAGGGGCCAGTCTCTTGTCAGTGGTGCCCTGTGATAGGAGAAAAGGTAATGGTAGGAAGGGGAAACACAGGAGTTCCACCTCAACATGAGGAAAAACCTCTACTGTGAGGGTAACAGAGCCTGGAACAGGCTGCCCAGGGAGGTTATAGAGTCTCTTTCTCTGGAGACTTCCAAGACCTGCCTGAGTCTGTTCCTGTGTGGCTTACCCTTGGTGATTCTGCACTGGCAGGAGGGTTGGGCTTGATCTCCAGAGGTCCTGTCCAACCTCTAACCATTCTATGATTCTATGAAACCCCATATGTCTTTGATAGGATTATTCTTGCAACCAGCCAATATGTTTCTACCACAATTCTCTCTACACATTAATTTTTCAGGTCCAAAATTGTAGCTTCTTAGTGAGGATCTACCACTGACTTAAAGGACTTGAGTTTTTGATCTTCCAGTGAAATTGTAAATAAAGTCTTACTCTTCTTTAAGTGGTAACAAGTCTGTGTTAAATGCATTCATATCTTCAGGTTATGTTTACAGTTTAAGTTGAAAATGTCAGAGGTTATTTGGAATTTGTTAAATCTTTTTGTATGTCTTGTTTTCTAAGCATAATAGGATGTCTGAAGAACTGCATCAGCAATCTCCTTTATTCTCCCCCTCCTCTAGGTGTGAGGCAGCTAGCCCACATATTCATCCTGTTGGCTGGTGTAAGGAACATAAAAGAACTCTCATTACCCCACCAGGTTTGTATCTTATTACACATGTGAGAGATACAAGGAGGTTATAGTCAGCTAGCAGCATTAAAACTTACAATAAGCTTGTTACCTCGCCTGAATTTTTCTTTCTGTAGTTAAGAATCAGTATTTGGGAAGTTCTAATTTATTTTTTTTTTACACGACAGAATATATTGAAAGTAGATGTACAATAGAGATTAAGTGTTATGTATGCATATGTATGCTGCTTGAGTCAAGAGATACCTATCCATGAAATATACTTCTTGGAATCTGAACAAGTTTATATTTTTGGCTGAATGTATTCACTTACTCTAACACTCACGTTGTGAAAATGCTAAATAAAATAAATTCCAGGTGTGTGAGATGTTGCAGAAGGAAAACATGTTCATATGAACTGAATATGCAAGATAGTGGCTTGATGAGAAGAGTGTCTTATGTAATCAAGGAATCAAACTTGTAAGGGCTCTTTGGAAAGAAGGAAAACACAGTGAGAGAGATGATAAAGAAGGAAGGTGCATTGATCAGCATGAATTATAAGACCACCACTGTATTTAAGGACTGTTGTGTATAGCTGGGTGATGTAAATATCCTGTTGCAGAAACTGCTGTCTCCAGTCTGAGAAAGTGGAAAATTTTAATTGGTCAAAACCAACTTTGACAGAAATTCTAAGAGCCACCAATCTGGAAAAGTCCTAAGGAATCTGTCTGTCAGGAGGTTAATTACAGACTATTATTCAATGAAATCCCTTGTGAAACAAATCAGACTTGGTTTCGTTCTGTTCTAAATTACGAATCATAATGTTTAAACTTCAAGTTGTCCTTCTAGTGCAGATTAAAGCAAAGGACAGGTACTGCCTTCTCTCTAGGAGCAAAGGTGCCTTCATGGTTCTTGCATAAAGTGTTTGTAACTGTGACACTTTCTCAGAAAGTTAACGTCTTCTGTGATGATGTCTGTAAATTATTCTTACAGCAAATTTCTAGGCTACTTTTTTTCTGAAATAGAGTTCAAACAGATTCCTAAAAGAACAGCAAGTAGTCAGGTGTGCTCTACTGTGCTGCAAAGCTGTCCTTGATTAGATTGTATTTGTCAGTAAATCACTGTTAATAAAATACAGGATTAGGCTTATGATACTCGAATTAATTTCTTGAAATAAGTGGACAGATTTTTCCAGTCCACATTACTTATATTCTCATACCCAAAGCAATTGTGACTTTTCCTGTTAGCTACACAGCACTGTGTATGAGAAGATTGTTGGGTTTTTCTTTAACCTACATGGTGAATGTGTCAGAGACAATTTAGAATAGCCTTTCTTGTAATTCCTTTATAAATCTCAAGCATAAATCAGTATTGTGTATAATCAGTAGAAGCGGTATTATGAAAGTATTATGCATTCTGTAAATTAGACAGCAGTTCTGGGTTTTGCACTAAAGTGTTTAATTTGCTCATATTTCATTTGTGTCAGATTATCCCCATGCTAAGCATTTTTCTTGGGAGAAGTATTTGGAAGAAACCAGTTCATTACCTGCACCTGCAAGAGCTTTTAAAGTGGTGAGAAGATGCTTATATTTTTTTCATGTTTTAAACACATAGAATTAATTAAAGAAGAGAATAGATATATGGTGTTCCTATGTTGCAAAATATATCCAGTTAATTAATTGCATAATGGTGGTTTATTTTTATGCATTTGCAGTTCACTGTTAGAAATCAGATCATTCTTATTATAAATCACTATTACTTTCTTTTAACTGTTATAAATGGGATTAAGTGCTACAAAATATTGCTAATTAATATAATTTACTATGGGAAATTATTGCTTATTTATTAGAAATAATGAGATAGCTGCTGAGTCATCATAATATTCTTTTAAGATACGTGTTTCCATCTGTATATTTTAAATGGTGCAATAAATACAGTAAAAATGTAAAAATAATTGTATGACTTCAAGTCTGGTTGCCTGTTTAGTCCCTTGTCTCTGGCAGTAGCCAAGAGAGAGTTTGTATTTAATACCCTTCAGTAGACTTTTTCTCCTGTGACCTTGTGACCAGGGCAAATGGGCAGCATCCACGGGCATCTCCCCATCTTAGCTATGGACTTTGTGGGAAACATTCTTTTCTTTTAGCTTTGTACTTGCTAGTTTTTCAGTGACTGTCAAGGTTTAGGGGCAGAGCAGTCTGCTAGACCTATAACAGATGCTCTTTGTTAACCCCTTTTTCTCCCCAGAGGGAAAGAGAAAGGTAATAAGAGACAGAGATTTACAGATTAGAAAAGAAAGCTTTAATTAAAAAAATAATAAAATGGAATATATAAAAATATATACAAATTCAATATTGAACCCAGCCCCCCTGATAGCAATTAAATTACAATCACCAGTGATGCTGTGGAGCAGACACTGGGGAATTCCTAGACTAGACTCAGTGGCAGATAGGAACCAGATTCAAGAGCTGGATTCAGGAACACATGGATTGGAATCGAAGGCAGAATGCACAGAGTCCTTCTTGGATGCTGGCTGTTGAAGAAGAGAGCTTGGCCCTCGTGATCCCTCAGCTTTATACTGACTGACGTGTATGAGATGGAATCCTTTGATGCTCAGTGTGGGGTCACCTGTCCTGTCCACTCCTCCTTGCAGGTGCCACCATTTACTTTTTGCACCCCTCAGTGTGGTACATGAGATCCAGCAGTGGCCTTGCTCTGCACACTGATCCTTGGTAGTGACTAAACTTGGAACGTTATCACTGCCAGCAGCAGACACTGACTGCAAAATCCACCATTAAGTTCAGAAAGTGCCATTAGTTAGAAGAGACTGAGCTGAAAAGTAAAAACAGAATTAGTTCTGTTTTAACTCAAACCAGGACAGTGACACCCATCTTTCTTGAGCTCTTAGGATTTCAGTGAGGAAGGTGACTGGTCAGTAATACAGAAAGGATTGCTGTTCAGGAGCCAGCATCAGATGGCTGGTGGCTCCCAGCCCCTTGTCTCAGAGAGTGCTGAGGCTGGTTTGCCTTGGCTTTTCTGGTTAGAATCAGTCATTCTGAATAACACTTTGCAAAAAACGAGATTAACAAAAGCAGAAATGTGGCGCTTCTAGCAGATTCTGGGATCAGTAGATTGCTAGAGTTTATAACTGACCTGCAGTTTATCACCCCAAAATGTGTCTGACTTAATAACATATCTCAGTCTTATGCTCTCAGCAAGAATACTGGGAGCGAGGATTAGGAAGGTATTTGGTTATATCTGAGAGGTATAGCCCCTGGCAAAACAGTGGAATGTTGTGACCTTGACTACATCAAGCTAAAAGCAAATGTTTTCTTATTCTCTCAGAGCATCCGTGTTTTAATTTCTCCCCCTGGGGTACAGGTAACAGCCCTGCTGCAGGACTCAGCAGCGCACATGCCTCACCAGCAGCCCGCAGGGTCTGGTGTCTGCACCAGGAAACTGAAAAGGACAGGCTGCAAGCTGCAGGCATTGACAGCATTAAACTAGGAGAGCACTAGCTGGCATGGCTCAGTGCTGTACCAGCAACAGTACTAGCAGAGAGCAGCTGGGGATGGTGTAGGTCCCAAAAGGTAGCAGAGACAAACCATCTGGCTTTGAGGATGGAGAGGAAGGAGAGCCTGACTGCACAGGGGTCAGCTGTGCTCTGCCTTTTGGTTTGTCAGCTAGAGAAAATCCCCTCCCTGCTTTCTGGACTAATATAATGCTAACCATGTTAATGCTGATTGTGGTAAATGATAAGAAAGTAGATTTAATGGGAATAAAGTGCCTAATGTGCTGGAGTTTGGAGGAAGTCTTCCTGAGACAGTCACTGTATTTTAGATTGTATTACAGGAGAAAATAGAGTTCTTAAGCTGTAGGTGAGGAAAATGCACTGATGTTCTGGAAAATCTTAGAGGGACAGATACATTATTTTCCTAGAAATCTAAAATAAAAAACAATAACATGTCTTGCGTATATGTTCCTTTAAAGTGGAAATAAATTTTGCTTTAGATTTCATAGCTATAGATGGCAAGAGAAAATCTGATACTTCTAGCAAAGACACCTTTTTTCCAAAATAGTATTGTGCAAAAAGCATTTGGTAGTGTTTGTTCTGATTATTTACTGTTAAACCATAGACATAGACATTTCAGGCTGCTGGTGTGTAAAACTTTATTCAGTATAGCATTGGAAGCTTTTGGCCAGAATCTCTGGGGGGGGGGAAATCTAGGAAATTCAGGAAAAAAACCCAACTGATTTAAAATAAAGATGCCTACTTACTTGCTTGGAAGGCTTGAATGGAGAACCTGGAATTCCAAAGCAGTTAATTTATTTCTCTAGATTAACAACACTGGCTTTTCTTTTTGTGCTTGGATTTATTAGGGGTGAGGGGGAAGGAGAGATCTGAGAAAGTGAAGGCAGAAAGTTTGCTATGGATTTTATGTACTTTATAATTGTGTGACATTTTTTAAGTTTTCTTCTGCTTCACATAATAATTGTTCTTCTTTTCTAGAAACCTTCTCATGGCTTTCAGAAAAACATGAAACTTGAAGTGGTTGACAAGAGAAATCCAGTATTTATCAGAGTAGCAACTATTGTAGATACTGATGACTATAGAATAAAAGTAAGTTTCTCTGTCTTACTGCACTGTCCTGCTTGAGTGACTTTGGAGTATTTTGTAAAACCCAAACCCTGTAGTTGTTAAATTAAGCACAGGAAGAAATGAGTCACGGTGCTGTGTCCTGCTAAGCTTTTCACTGATTAATATGCATATAATTACTTTGGAAGGAGTTCTATTATCCTCTTAGTTGAATTTGCTGACGTAGGTAATTAGAAATCAGAGTTGAATATGTTCGAAAATTGCTTTGGGAATAGTTGATATAAAACAGTTGTCTATTCTGTCAGGAAATGTGATGATTTTATATCGTGTTGAAGGGCTGCTGTGATATTTGTGTTAGGGCCTGTAAAATATTTGGCCTGGGTTAATTTGTCTCTGTAAACCTCCAGGGCGAGGAGAGGGATACAAGGGAGATATAAAAAAAAGAACCCAGATCTCTTGTGTCTTGTCAGTTATTCCTGCAATTCTGAAGTTTATATTAATTATGAACTTTAAATTGGGTTAATCTCAATCTATTTTTGAGAAATTGCCATTTTCCAGAGGTTTTATACCTGAATTATTTTTCTGTTATTGTACAAAACCAGTTTACTCTCTGAAGCCCTTGACCGTTAGAAGGGATAGCATATTCCAGATACCTGGTTAGATTGGTTTGAAAGATACTTGTGTTTGTGGTTTGTAAAGATGCATTAGGAGCATAGGGCGTTTCAAGCAGAAATGCAGCAGATAGTTAATTTTAAATCTAAATTAACTGGTAGTAGGGAGTCATCAGAACTAGTATTTTTACACCTACAGATTTTCCATCTCAGATCTGAGCTATTTACTAGTACAGAGGTCAAATAAGATTTGAAGATATTTAGCTTTCACCTGAAAAAAATACATGTATAGCCCATACTGGTAGTTTTCTGAGAAGTCACATACTGAATTTAGTTTTCAGTTTCAACTCCTTATCCTGTATATTCTGTTTTGTTTGGTTTTTATGGATAAATACCTTTTTTTGTTTGTTTTTTTGTTTCTTGTTTTTTAGGCCTTTGCTTACTACTCTGCTATTATTAAATCCTGGTCAAACAGAAGATTTAAAAAGTGTTTGGATTTTGGGTTTGGGTTGTTTTTTTTTTTTTTAGAGAGAAAAGATAGAAATTCTTGCTTAATTGAATTATTAATGTGAGAACTAAACTTGCCTGTTTTTTTCCTGGGATTTGAGCCTGGTGATGCAAGATGTAGTAAACAACCAAATGACACCTCTGTATTTACTTCAGTGAGAGTATGTCTCAGTGCACGGTCTAATGTACATGTATTTTCTGTGTAACATCAGTAGTTCTCCTAAAGTGACTTCTCTAATGGACACCTCATTTTTAGAGATTACTTAGGGAGACTGATTTTATAGAGGATTTCTCTGATCTAAAATGCATTGTTCTCTTTTTTGATTTTAGGTCCATTTTGATGGCTGGGATAGTATTTATGATTATTGGACTGATGTAGATAGCCCTGATATTCATCCTGCAGGCTGGTGTACAAAAACTGGACATCCTCTTCAGCCCCCACTTAGTAAGAGAAATCACATTATAATGTAACGATGTTACAAGCCACGTGTACTGTGCTGTCTTCTTCCCTGACAGTGCCATCCAAGGAAGAGCAGCAACTAGGATGTGCAAAATAATGTAAATGTGACATTTAGTG
This sequence comes from Megaceryle torquata, assembly GCA_024611175.1. Classification (NCBI taxonomy): domain Eukaryota; kingdom Metazoa; phylum Chordata; class Aves; order Coraciiformes; family Cerylidae; genus Megaceryle; species Megaceryle torquata. The sequence continues at coordinate 9,806 of JANIJG010007019.1, read as the reverse complement.
CAAAATCAACAGTCGGTAATTAATCACTTTATAGTAGATAGCTTTACTTGACCCTTAGTGTAATGGAAATACTGTGTTTCTCTGTACACATAAGACCCACAAGAGCGGAGCATAACTCACAACTGTACCTGAGAACAGAAAGAGCTGTGCTTGGTAAATAAGAAATGCTGAGCAATGTCAAGTGCCCTGAAAAAATGAAATTTAAAATAACTGGGATAAGGCACACACAGATTGTGTTAATGTGTTACCTGAAAATGTCTGTACCTCAATTCAGCATCTCTAAAATGTCAAGAAGAAAAGTTTCCTATCAAGAAGAGTGTGATTAGAGTATATTCATTAGTTTTCTGAGTGGTACAGTGATGACTGCCTGTTAGGAAGTTAATCATTCTGCCTTCAAAGCAGAGTCTGAATAGAGTGCCCCAAGTGCCAAAGCAGAAAGTGAATAATGACAAGATAGGATGCTGCGTATCTGCTTCTAAATCTGAGGTGTGCATCCTGTGTACTGAATGCAGGAACAGTCTGGTGGGAAAAAGGAGTCTGTGGCTATATAAATAAAAATTGTTTCATATGGCAAAAGAGCTGAATAAGGTTGTGACATTTCTATTACCTGAGATTTGGGAAAAAAAAAAAAAACAAATAAAAAAAACCCAACCAAAATCAAAACCCTTAGCCTAGATGGATGTATAAAATGCAAAAGTTGGAGACCTTAAAAGACAAAAAAATGTAGATGTCCATCACATACAAGAAGTCATCTCCTCTAGGTGGTGGTGGTGTAAGAATCACTGTTCATCTCATGTGACTGGTGGAAGTCACTTTTTGATACTAGTTAAGCTACAAAAACAAAGACGGACAATGTGACAGGAGGGAAAGTGACCACCCATTAAATAGAAAAAGAATAGTTAACTGCACAAATACTATTAAAGTATACTGATTACTGAATAATATATCCTTCTAACGATGTAACTTTGTATTATTACCATGGAGTATGGTATATAATATAGAATATTACCAAAATATTAATATTGTTTCCAAGTAAGTTAAAGTGCATTTCAAATTTTGTGAAAGGCTTTCAGAAGGAGGAAAGAAAATATTCTGCAAGACTTAATATTTTTTCCTCAGTCAATAAGATTGTCCTTTTAATGACACTGTCCAGATCCTTGCCTTTCACACTAGAAGCTTTGTGAGAATGCTGTGTAATGTTTACCAATATTAGTCTAGAGCAGTTATCATAATGATCGTGTGATCCCGGTATATATATATTCATAGTGTTTTCTCTTACAGTGTAGTGAAGTCATTGTGAAGGATTATGACATTTTTGATAGCAGTTAAGGAGTAAGAGCCATGTATTGGTGTTGGTTTTAATGTCGTTTCACAGTGATACAAGTATCAGCTTTTTGCATAAATATGGATAGCCAGTTGCTGCTCTTTTAAATTACACTTTTAGAGAGTCTAAATCTTTCACATGAAGAGAGAACATTTGTAGGAAGCTAGTGTTAGCAAAACCAGTCCATCAGTGATGCAGGACTTTGCTTTACAGAAGTGTCCCTATTAACTTAACTCTTCCTTTGAGTCCACTAAAATATTACATTGTAGGCATCAATTTTGCACAAAGGTGGAAAAAAGAAAATTCTCTCTTCTTTTGTCCATTACACCATTTTAAAGCCTACAGAAGTCTTTAGACTTGAATGTAGTCATAGTGCTGTAACATTAGCATAGGTGGAACATTTGCTAAAAATGCTTTTGGACCGTCCTAATTATATGTAGTAATTCTCCTGTCTTTCATTATCCATCTGTGAGGGACTATCTGTCCTTCATCTAGGAAAATTTAGATAAATAGACCTTTTTATGTCAGTAGCATTATCTGTAGCGGGAGATTCTAGTTCATGTACTCTTCAAGTGAAACCAGTACTAGAGGTACAGTACATGTTTGCAGATGTGCAGCAGATGTTCTCAGATTCATATACTGGAGTAAGTCTGTCTCACTTGCTATAAAACTATGGGTTATGCTATGTTTGCTTGAGTGTCTAAGCCAGTTTTGACAGCTGCATGCTTTAATGTCTCTGCAGGCATCGTCATTGTTACAGGTTGATGAAAATCAGATAGACACAAATTCAGATAGGCAAAAATGTCAAAAGTCTCGTGGCTTGTTCTTTTTAAGTAGTATTTTCAGCCTTTGTTTTCACATCTTGTTTAGTGAAAAGCTTGAGCTAGAAATGGAGATCATTATCCATTACGAACAGATCCCTGTCATCAGGAGCAGCAGGGTAACTTACATTGTCCATGCTCTTGCAAAACAACCAGGTTCCGACTACGTATAGGAGACAACCTGAGGTGATACAGTTCCTCCTGTATTTGTAACATCTATGTAGGTGTAGCTCTCTTGTAGAGATTTACTCACACGGATTAAAATTGTTTCTTCAGTGGATTAGGTTATTTGAATCTCCATCATGCTTTTGCAGAGTGCATTTTTAAAGTACTTTAAAATTAGGTTTTGTTTGTTTATTTCTTCTTCATGTTTACTGTGATACTTTTGTATTCCTGCATACTTATGTAACTCTTAAAAGATCAAATACTTTTTTTAATCTAGTATGTAATTTCCCCTGACATGCAGGTCCCTTGGAACTGGTGGAAGCTTTAGAGCATGGAGGATGTCCCACAGCAGGATGTAAAGGAGTTGGGCATATTAAAAGAGCAAGACATATTGGCCATCATAGGTATGTGCTATGAAACTGAAATTTTATTCTTTCAATTGAGTGATGTGTGCAAATGTTGGGTTTTTTTAATTGTTGTTCACAAGAAAACATATCCAAGTTAAAAAAAAAAAAAGGAAATCTTACAAAAAACCTGAATATGCAGTGATTTCAGTTGCCATGGTGAATATGCTGAAATAAACATGAGCAATCTGTAACTTCATTTCACCAGGAGGTGCCAAGATAAGATTAGTCAAACATCATTTTTTGTCACAATGGATAGATTCAGTTACTCTGTATTTTGTTCTTATGAGGATTCCTTGGCTTGCTGTTCAGATTACAAAATGTTGCAGACAGATATGTATAAACCAGTAACTTCTGAACCTTTTGAAGTAGGAGGCCACTAATTTTATTATGGCTTGGATGTTTTTGTTCTGCTTGGTTAGTAAGAAAAATGCTAAAAGGAAATTCTGATTCATGTATTCTTGAATGACAGGCTGAACAACTTGCTGATTGTATCTAATGTTTCTAAAGATGCTTTCGTCTAACACCTTTTGAAATATAATACAGAAACATGGACATCCCAAAATGTCATAGAGGAGAGTTGACCTGGGGAGAGCAGTTGCATGAGAGAATGTAATGAGGGACAGAGAGACAATGACACAGTTAATGGGTAAACATTCACTAAGTCAAGATTTCACATTACATTTACATTTTTAATATGTTTACAGTTGAAGGTGAATCCTGAATAGTACAGTAAGGAATACACAGCTAATGTATTCTCAATGCTAAGCTGAGAATTAAGTATCATAGATAAAATCCTCTCACCTTTTTGCAAACCAGAGCTTCCAGAAGTTTTACTGGAATTTTTCTGTTACGCAGTCATACAATCCATGAATGTCTTATCACTTTGTGCTTTCTGCTCTCATGATTAGAGGATGGCTCTTTGGTTATTTGTCTATTCATGTTTTTTTAAGTATATTATTAAACTACTGTGATCCAAGAGTTAGCTCTGCAATCTTTCCATGATTTTGCTGAGAGAATGTCATGGTTTAGGGTCAGGGCGGACCCTTAGACCTGTAACAGACGCTCTCTGTTGACCCCCCTCCCTCCCCAACGGGGAAGAGAAAGGGAATAAGGGAGAGAGACTTGTGATTAGAAAAGGAAACTAGAACAGCTTGAATGATTACACTAGCTGATTATCACAGAATCACAGAATTGTATGGCTGGAAAAGACCTCTAAGATCACCACATCCAATAATCAACAAATCAAAAAACCCAAACCAAAACAGAAACAACCCACAAAAAAAATACCTCACCATCCCACTAGGGCATTTCCTTAAGTGCCTCATCTATGTATTTTTTTAATACCTCCAGGAAGGTGACTCCACCATTTCCCTGGGCAGCCCGTTCCAGTGACTGACTGCTTTTTCAGTAAAGAAATTCCTCCTAATATCCAATCTAAACCTCCCTTGGTGCAACTTCAGGCCATTTCCTCTAGTCCTGTCATTATTTAATTGATAGAAGAGGCTGCACCCACCTCACTACAACCTCCTTTCAGGTAATTGTAGAGAAGAGGTCTCCCCTCAGCCTTCTGTCCAAGCTGAACAATCACAATTCCTTCAGTCTCTCCTCACAGGACTTGTTTTCCAGACCCTTCACCGGCTTCATTCACCTTCTCCGAGCTCACTCCAGCAACTCAGTGTCTTTCTTGCAGTGAGGGGAACAGAACTGAACACAGTACTCAAGATGTGGCCTCACCAGTGCTGAGTACAGGGATATGATCACTCCCCTCTCCTGCTGGCCATGCCATTTCTGATACAGGCCAGGATGATGTTGGCCTTCTTGACCACCTGGGCACACTGATGGATCATGCTCAAACAGGTGTCAATCAGCACCCCCATGTCCTTTTCCTCTGGGCAGCTTTCCAGCCACTCCTTCCCATGCCCATAGCATTGCCTGGGGTTGTTGAGACTCAAGTGCAGGACCCAGCACTTGGCCTTGTTAACCTCATACGATTGACCTCAGCCCATTGATCCAGCCTGCCCAGATCCCTCTGCAGAGCCTTCCTACGCTCAAGCAGATGGATACTCCAACCAGATTTGGTGACCTCTGCAAACTTGCTGAGGAAGCGCTCAACCTTCTCATCTAGATCGATAAGTGACCTTATAGTGACCTTCCAGTACCTGAAAGGGGCCTACCTGAAGCCAGGGGAAGGTCTGTTCAAAAGGGTTTGTAATGATAGGACAAGAAGCAATGGTTTTAAGCTGGGAAAGGACAGGTTTAGACTGGTTAGAAGAAAGTTCTTCAATAGGAGGGTGCTAGACCACTGGAATGGGCTGCCCAGAGAGGTGGTAGAGGCCCCATTCCTGGAGTCATTCAAGATCAGGCTTGATGGGGCTCTGAGCAACCTGCCCTAGGTAGAGATGTCCCTGCTTATGTAGGGAGGTTGGACCAGATGACCTCTAGAGGTCCCTTCCAGCTTAAAACATTCTAGGATTTTATAAAGATATTGAACAACACTGTCCCTAAAACTGAGCCCTGGGGGACACCACTGGTGACCAGACACCAACTGTATTTAAGTCCATTCACTACAACTCTCTGGGCCTGTTTGGCCAGCCTGTTTTTAACTCAGCAAAGAGTACACCTGTCTATGCCATGAGCTGCCAGCTTCTCTAGGAGAATGCCGTGGGAGATGGTGTCAAAGGCTTTACTCAAGTCCAGGGAGACAATATCCACAGTTTTTCCATCGTCTTCTAGGCAGGTCACCTGGTCATAGAACAAGATCAGGTTGGTCAAGCAAGACCTGCCTTTCCTGAACCCATGCTGCCTGGGCCTGATCCCCTGGCTGTCCTGCACTTGCCATGTGAGCTCACTCAAGATGAACCTCTCCATGATTTTTCTGGGTACTGTGGTCAGGCTGACAGGCGTCTAGTTCCCTGGATCATCCTTCTGGCCCTTCTTTTAGATGGATGTCACATCAGCAAGCCTCCAGACATCCGGGACCTCCCCTGTTAACCAAGACCATTGATAAATGATGGAGAGAGGCTTGGGGAGCTCCTGGGCCAGCTCCCTCAATATTCTAGGGTGGATCCCATCTGACCCTATGGACTTGTGAAAGTCCATGTGCTGTAGCATGTCATTAACTGCTTCTTCCTTGATTCTGGGGGGGTTGTTCTGCTCTCTATCCTTATCTTCCAGCTCAGGAGGCTGAATAGCCTGGGGGTAGCTGGTGTGACTAATAAAGATGGAGGCAAAGGCAGCATTAAGTATCTCAGACTTTTCCTCATCCTTGGTTGTAATGTTCCCCTCTGCATCCAGTGAAGGATGGAGATCTTCTCTGGCTCTCATTTATTGTCAGTGTATTTGTAAAAACTTTTTTTGTTGTCCCCTATGACAGTGGATAGATGGAGCTCCAGCTGGGCTTTTGCCTTTCTAATTGTTTCTCTAACAAGATCCCTGTACTCATCCAGAGTTGCTTGCCCTTTCTTCCAAAGGACTTAAGTTCTCCTTTTTTCCTGAGTCCCAGCAAAAGGTCCCTGTTCAGCCAGGCCAGTGTCTTCCCCGACCTTTCGTCTTACAGCCATGGGGACAGTGTGCTCCTGCGCTTTTAAGATTTCCTCCTTGAATGTCATTCAGCATTCCTGGACCCCTTTGTCCTTCGGGACTGTCTCCCAAGGCACTCTCTCAAGCAGTGTCCTGAACAGGCCAAAGTCTGCCTTCCAGAAGTCCATGGTGGAGGTTGTGGTAACCCCCCCTCCTTACTTCACTAAAGATCGAGAGCATAATCATTTTGTGGTCACTAAACCCAAGATGGCCTCCAACTACCACATCTCCCACCAGTCCTTCCCTGTTTATGAACAGCAGATCTAGCGAGGCACCTCCCGTGGTAGGTTCATTTACCAGTTGTGTCAGGAAGTTATCTTCCATACATTCAAGGAACCTCCCAGCCTGTCTCCTCTCTGTTGTGTTCTATTTCCAGCAGATGTCCAGTAGGTTGGAGTCCCCCACTGGAATAAGGGCTAGCAATTGAGACCTCTGCCAGCCACTTGTAGAATGCTTCATCTGCCTCCTCATCCTGGTTGGGTGGTCTATTGCAGACACCCAACAGGATACCTGCCCTATTCATCTTCCCTGTCATCCATACCCATAAACACTTGACCCTACCATCACTACCATCAAGCTCTATACAGTCTAAACATTCCCTAACATATAGAGCCACCCCACAGCCTCTCCTTCCCTGTCTATTCTTTCTGGAGAACTTACAGTTATGAGAGTCATCCCACCATGTTTCTGTGATGGCAGCTGCATTGTAGCTGTCCTGCCACACAGTGGCTTCCAGCTCCTCCTGTTCGTTGCTCATGGTGCATGCATGTTAGGTTTTGCCCCTAACATTGCCATGCAACCCCTAGGCTCGTCTCCAGTGGACCTGGTTTTATCCCCCTCTACCTTCAGACCTGGTTTAAAGCCCTCTTGATGAGCCCCACCAGATCCTGGCCAAGAGTCCTTTTCACCTTTGTGGGCAGTTCCACTCCATCTGTTGCCAGCAGGCCTGGTGCCATCTAAACATCCCTGTGATCAAAGAAACCAAAATCACCCAATGGCACCAGCCTCTAAGCCATGTGTTGATCAGGTGTTTTCCTGTTCCTTTCAGCATCCCTTGCCAATGAAGGGACTGAGGCAAACACCCCCTGCGCTCCTGATCCCTCCACCATTTGGCCCAGCGCTATGAAGTCCCTTTTCATCTCCTTAGGGACTTCTCTTGACAATCTTATTGCTGCCCACCTTTATGACCAGTAGTGGATAGCAATTAGAGGGTTGTAGCAGACCCAGGAGCTTCCTGGTTACATCTCTGCCCTGAGCTCCGGAAAGGCAGCAGTTCCCTGCAGGATGGGTCTGGCCAGCATACTGGGCCTTCTGTTCCCCTCAGAAGGGAATCCCCTATGGCAATGACCCTCCTTTTATTTTTCTTAGGAGTGGTCCTAATGCATGGGGCTGCCTGTCTCAGTAACTCCCTGGATGGACCTTTATCAACATTTTTATTTGCCTGGTCCTCCAGTTCCAGAGCCCCATACCTATTGTGTAGAGGCAACTGGAAGGCATGGGAGGCTGGGTAGGGATTTGCCTGCCGCCCCAAGCATGGACCTGTTTCCTTTCACCCTAACAAAGATACCTGCCAGCAAAACTCACTGTGTCATTACATGTTTAGTGTGAAAAAGGCATATTTTGCTGCAATAAGTTCTTTCCTATGCACAGCAGAGGCATTGTTTGTGTTGTGTGGAGGCAGAACTCCTGATGCTAATACAAGCTTTATCTCCAGGAAGGGACGTGGTAGGTTGGCTCCAGTAACAAAACTGTTGCAGTATGAACTGCAGTGATGGTGTCATGACACAGTATGCCACATTGCTGTCTCAGATTATTCTCACCCTTTTCTGTGTGTCTTTTTCTGTCCATGTTTTGGTTTTGGTTTTTTTTTTTTTATGTGGTTACCTTTTTTCAGGTTTTCTGCTTCCCGTTTTGAGAAGTTTTGTTGTATTCCATCAGCAGGGTGACTCCTTAAGCAGTCAAGTTAGTACTTAGGAGGTTACCATCCTTCAGTTAGCATATGGTAACCCACTGCATTCATGAAGCACTGCCTAAAAAGCTCCCTGGCTGCTTAGCTGAAATCCATGTTATTTCATACTCCGGTAGACTGAGTCTTGTATGATTTACTAATGCACTTGATCCATAAGGCAGTAACTTTCAGTTCAGAGTATTATCTTCCCCACCATGTGCTGTCTCATTTACACAGAGCCAGGTGAATATACCCATTCTTAGCCTAAGGCTGAAACTTAAACTGTAAGAAAACATGTCAGAAAAAGATTTTAGTTTACAATCTATCTTTAGATATGAATAAAAGTTGTCACTAAATAAAAGTTGTCACTAAAACTTCAAATATTTGACAGGAAGGGATGAATAAGAGCTGTATGTCTGCTTAGTTAATCTAGTTTTTGCTTTTATAACTGGATTTTCCATGTCATTTAAAGTTGTTATATCCCAAATATTAAGAAAAGAAATAAATTCATGGCTATCTATTTTGTTTTATTTTTACTACGGTTTTACCAATCCTATTACTTGCGCATTAACCGATAATTCTAGGGGACAAATATATAACAAAAGAAATTTTGTTGATGATAAGACAGGTATTTGTCATTTCACAGCAAATAACACCATTGAATATCTTCCTGTATTGGTTTGCCCTTTGTGCTAATACTGTTTCTTTTCTTGAGCATTTCTGAGGGAAATAATTAAATTTGCTATTTATCTGGAGTCTACAGACTTGAGGGTCCAGGTCACTCCAAAAGTTCTAACATTTTGCCATCACTTTTTCCCTGAATTAACAAAGACATTTTTTAGCTGGTATAATTACCCACTTCAGGTAGTGGTCCTGTGACTCTTTTTATCTTGACAACCTTGAAATGTATTTAACCATGCTTATCTTTTTTTCATGATGAGGCACAACGTCTGTCTACAGCATAAATGCCTGTGTGCAGAAAAGATGATAATTTAAAATGCTAAGTAGCTCTGAAATAATTGTGAGATCTTGTTTCTTAGGAACCAGATGAAAGCCTCAGTGATTAATTATGTAGGGGGGTTAAAGCATTTACTCTTTAGAAAAGTTGATGTTAATAAGGACTTGGTATGTATCACCAGTTGATCCAGGGTTCTCTGCTGTGCAGTTGAAACTGAGACTGATGTGGAGGTTGGTAGCATTATGCAGATCACCTGCATATTTATGACTGTGAATTGTATGCTCTCTGATTTTTAATGCAGAAAACAATTTTCAAGTTCAATCACTGATGCAAAGTGGACAGTTGTAAACAGGTCATTGGTGTTTTGGGTCAGCCCAATATTTTTACCAGAATCTTTACAGGCATTATGTGGCCAGCAGATCAGGAGAGGTGATTCTGCCGCTCTGCTCTGGTGAGACCTCACCTGGAATACTGTGTCCAGCTCCAGGGCACAGACCTGATGGAGCAGGTCCAGAGAAGGGCCACAGAGATGATCAGGGGGCTGGAGCACCTCTCCTACGAGGACAGGCTGAGGGAGCTGGGATTGTTCAGCCTGGAGAAGAGA
>JANIJG010007018.1:5581-26247 GCA_024611175.1 Megaceryle torquata | reverse complement strand
GGGTCTATGGGGCTATGGGGTCTATGGGGCTATGGGGGTCTGGGGGTGTGGGGGTGTGAGGGGGTTGGGGGGTGTGGGGGGTTGGGGGGGATGGGGGGGATGGGGGGTTGGGGGGTGGGGGGGGGGGGGGGGGTTGGTGTTAAAACATACTGGAGTACTCCATTTATTTTGAGAGTTGGTACATATTCCCAGATGGCTTATATGGAACAGAAACAAAAATAAATTGATTTTCAAACACTGCCAGAGCAAAAGTTTTCTACAGAATTCCAAGCAGAATTTTCTCCCAAATGTTTGATAATATTATTTTCTTTTTTTTTTTATATATGATTTCTTAGATTTCCTATAGCAATACTTCACACTGAATTACTCTAATGTTCTTCTTGCTTCTCAGAGTAGGTCAAGTTTTCCTTTCCCTTGTGCTAGAAGGAGGAAACCAGAGCTGCACAAAGTTTGATGAAGACATGGCCCAAGTTCTCTCTGTAGTCTCATATAACAGTTTTCTGAAACATTTCAGGTTTAGTTGGATTTTTTTTTTTAATCTGTGGGGGAAGAGCAAAGCACTAACAGACATTGTCTGTATTTAAATAACTGAGACAAGTCTTTCCTTTCAGATACCTCTGGTAGGGAAGGACACCAATCCCAATTCCAGATAGGAAAGGAGTGAGAGCTCTGCATTCAAATGCACTGAATGAGTATCACATGGCAGTTTGTCCTGTAAGGAGCTGAAGCCACTGCTATGAAATACTGGAATTAGATAAGTCAGTGGATAAGCAGTGCCTTAATACAACTTAATGAAAAGAATTCACTTCAGAAAAGGTAGTGTTCTTAATATCAACTTCAAATAATTGTTTTAGTAATTGATCTCCAGAATTAAAAATAAAATTGTAATAATCCTGCAATTGCTTATCAAAACATCTGTCTTGTATGGGAAAACAGGCAGTGAAAAACATCTTCAAAAGACTGGAAAAAAGGTCATGTAAAATATACAACCATACCAGAACAGAAATACATGGAACATATTTTAGGCTAAGGTTTAAAAAAAAATAATAATAGCTACCTAAAGCTGGAATTTTATCTTTGTTTACAAGCTCTTAATTGGTTAAATTTTCCCATCAACATCCTGACTGAATTCAGTGGGGGCTAGTTATTTCTGAAAGATGGTTACCTGAGCTTGGGATTTACCACTAGACTGCAGAGGCTTTTCTTGAAGTGCTGACCTTAGGGTCTATGTACAGGTATTGCAGATTTGTATCAAAGGACTCAACTTCTTTTTAAAAAATTACAGTTCTGGGTTTCAGTCTGGTATATAGCTTAAATTAAGCAGTGCTTTACTGAAATGTTTGTCCTTTGGGACAGGGATTATTATCTCTATTTCACCTGTATTTTTATATTAACTGTGAAAGTGATTTAAATGACCTTACAAGGTGGTGAAAATTATTCCAGAGACTTTCAGACATGAAAGTGAGAAGTTCCCAGAAGCAGTATTTCTACTGGCTCAGGTAGCTAGCCAGTCATAGGGATGGCCAGTCAGATGGTAAGACATGGTCTTCCAGGCATGGACGACGTACCACTCGGTTGCAGAGGTGAGTTGAGCCTTCCCAAATACTAGTATATAAAACAGCATTTTATTGTGTTTTTAATGATAAAGTATAGACATATACTCATCTCTGAAAATGTGAACTAAAGCCATTGGCCTACCTACCTTTAAAGACTGTTTCTTTATTTGTTTACCAGTTAGTTCAGAGATCCTTCTCATCTTGCCTATATATCCCAAGCGTATTTACTATAGCTGATGTAGTATGTACTCGGAGACAGGCCATCTGCTCTGTTAATGGCTGTAGGTATCCCTTCAAACAATTTGCTTTTGGGCCATGTTCTGTGTTTGATTAATGGTTTCTAGGTCAGCATGGACCTCATTGGTAAGCAGCATAAATCAGTGAGGATCGCCGCTGAAACTGCAGAGGGGCTGCACTACTGAGTGAGGGGTTTGGTCATATAGATGGTCTTGTACAGGCAGCAGAGCAGTGTTCCCTGCAGAACAGACACTGTTTTACTACCAAATTATAAACAAGCCTTAAGGCCAATGGGTACTGAGCCAAACAGAAGGAATAAACTATAAACCCAAACACAAGCCATAGACTTATGAACAAAATAGAAGACCAAAGACAAACAGTAGAAGTGTATTTCCCTTCACTGATAACAATGCTTGCATGTGTTGATAGGGCATTGATGGTTTCTGCCTTCCCTGATCTGAAGTGTGGCGCCAGCACAGCTAGTGTTTTAGTTGCAGATTTCTATACACAAACAAAATACAATTATCATCTATGCTATTAATAACAAGCAGTTTTCATAGGTACTTCCACAGGTAAAGATGCAGTGAAATTTTGCTAAGTAGTTAACGCTGAGGCTCTGACCACAGCTTTTTCAGTTTGACTTAAAAATATCTGGTTCAGGTCTGGTACGTGTATCCCTGCTGTAGCCCAATTTCTTTCCTTGTTGCTACTCTGTCATGATTTTCTCACAACCACACATTCCACCAACTCTTCTATCTGCATACAAGTATTGCACCGTCCACTTGTTCTGAACTCTGAATCACAGTTAAGTTCTTAACTGCTACCCATTCACTCCTCTGCCAGTCTGGTATTTCAGTCTATCTTCCTCAATTTGTTACCCACTACTCTTACAAGTACAAGAGTACTGTGTTTTGGGCCAGATTTTGAGCAATGTTTAGGTGTCTTTCTAGGGAAATGGTGGTTATTCTGGAGTTTAGAATGTGAATAGGTGCATCTGGAGTTATGTGATTGAGATGCTTAGGTAAATATAAAATGCATTCTGAAAGTATTAGTGAATTTAGGCCCTTACCAACGTTCAGTGGTGCTATATAAAAGACTTAACTGTATCAGAAACTGTGACTTTGGTCGAGCCCATGTACCTGAAATTCCATTTAGGAAGTTTGCATACTAACCTAATTTTCTGTCCCTTGCAGTTGGTTTGGGCATCACATACACATCATCTGCTGTATTTTGGAAACACACCAACTACAGACATTGTGTTTAACACCTCTAAGTATGTCTGCCTGATTTGTCATGGGAGGGTGGAGGAAGGGAAGGCAGACTGCTGCATTCATTCCTAGCAAATAAAAGTATAGATTACTGAATATGGAATCAATCTTCCCTGCTGACATCCAGGTGACAAATTGTAACTCAAATGCTAGAGCTGAATAGAAGGGGATCTCTGTGTTTCATTTATTCCCCCTAATCAATTTTGCAGCTCTCAGCTAGAAGAGAGATATTCTTATCCCACCACTGACTTTTCTCCAAATTTTACTTTTACCTGTTTGTCAGACAAACAGGCCAAGTAATAAATTGATTTTCACAGAAAACACAGTGGGTGAGATCAGTGTGTCAGTAGAGAGCCTTTTGAAATCTGTATGACAAACAAAAGCACATATTGAGTTACCGAGGCAGAATGCAGCCCCTCTGGCTTGCTATGAGACTAGGTAAAGAGGGGCAGGAAATGCCAGTCATTCTGATAAAACATCTGGGGTTTTTAAGACATAAAAAGGTTGCTTTAAAATAACTGAACATTAAAAATACAAATGGTTGGTTGCATCAACCCTCCTTGTAAAAAAAAAAATATATATATATATGTATTCATCAAGTCTTGTAATTGTGCTTGTTCTTGACTTTGATGATGTGAACAATTTGAAATGGTTTTGGTTAATGAGCCAATTATATTCAAACCAGAACACAGTCATGCAGCATGTTGCTAAATTGCTGTGTAAATAGCTGGTAGTTTTTTATGCATCTCATACTCCTGACAATACAGCAAAGAATCAGCATCACTTGTCAGCCTGAATTTGTGATTTTTTCTCTCCTTAGTCCTCCAACTTTTTTTCCACCCTTAAAGTACTAACATAGAAATGCAGCTAAGTTTTCCACATCTGAATTGGGGATGATTTGTAAAAAGGAGACAAAAAAAATACATGAGCATTAAAAAAAAATTAATTTTCCTGAAAGCTGTAGTTAAAGGTTTCAGTGGAGTTCATCTGGGGAATTGGGAAAACATGAGCTGACTTGAAAGACTTTGAGCTAATGTATTTGATCCAGCTGCTCAGGGGTACGTGGTGTGTTCTTATGTGTACTTTCTGGGGTGATGCCATATGACTGAAAACATGTTCCCTTGGCTAATTTATGCTACATACTCCACTGAATTTGAAATTATTGGCAGAAAAGTCACCTCTGCTAAAGGATATTTTATTCTGTTTGCCTTTGTGTTTGAAAGAAAACAAATTGAACTTGTCTGATAAATTATTTGTATTCCATTAAAGAATAGAGCCAATACAATGATTTGAAACAAATTCAAAAATGTTATGTTTGATTAAATGTAAGTCTGAATATTTAGTCCTTCAAATATTTCATACTACATCCTGGTCAAATGACATAGCATTAGTTTATCAAACCAGCATTCTTAAATGGAATAAAAATAACTTACAAAATTGGTTTACATTACTCTCTCCTTTATTAAATTTATTGTGAGATTTATGGAATAAAACATATTCTAGGAAAAAAAAGAATTCCTAATAAAAGTAAAAAAATGGACACCCTATAAAAGATAATACAGAGACTTGGTAGCATGGTTGTTTCTTCTTTCACAAAAGAAAATAATAGAGCTATAGAACTATAGAATTGTTTGGGGTGGAAGGGACCTTTAAAGGTGATCTAGTCAACCCCCCCCCTGAAGTGAGCAGGGGCATCTTCAGCTAGAGCAGGGTGCTCAGAACCCTGTCCAACCTGATCTTGAATGGTTCCAGGGATGAAGTATCTATCACCATTCTGGGCAATCTGTGCCAGTGTTTCACCACCCTCAATGTATTCTAGCAAACTAGAACTAGAAAACTAACAGCCTCCTACTTAAAAAATTTGATAGATAGGCAGTGTTGTACCATCCACAGTTTGTGAGATTTTGTTTGTTATAATAATAATAATAATATAGACTCAAATAAAAAATGCAAAATAATTTAAGTTACAGAAGCATAGTATTGGTGAAATGTTTTTTTTCTAGATAAAACAGTTCCACATCTACCAAGTATTATTATTTTAGAGGGTATGCTGTTCCTTTTCTCCCTCCATCCCTGGATAGCCAAATTTTCTTTATCTGCTGTTTGTTTAGGAGGGAGAGATACTTGATGAGAAAAGAAGCAAGTGCATGTATTAATGGTTTCTTCTTTATTGACAAGTAAAATGCAAAATCTACTGTATTTAACCTAAGCTAAGTTTTGAGTTAAGAATCTAACTAAGCTTTCTTCAAGGTCAGAGATCCATTGCTTATTCAAGTTGTGTCCTTGATTTTCTGCCCTTGCTCTCTAGCAGTTCTTTTTCATTCCTGTCTCACATGAATGCTTCTTATGTTTTCCCTTCTCTCACAGACATGCTTCACTTCACAAATTAAAAACTAATGAAGCCCCTGTGCCTTCACATGCTTTGCATATGCCTTTATTCTGGCTGGTGACATGTGACTATTTGCTGTGAAGATTTATTTAGTTTTAATAATTGCCTTTGTAAAGCTGGATTATTTTTTTATAGCAATTATCCTGAATAAGCATTAACTGTTTAAATTATAAAAAAATATAGCTATAGCACCAATCATACTGAAGTATTTTGAAACATCTGTCAGTATCCTTATTATGGTGATAATTCTGTTAAGATAATATTAATTCTTTATTTGCCAATAGAATATATACATATTTTAATGTTTAAAAAAACCCAAACAAACCACAAACAAACAAACAAAAAACACAAACCACCAAAACCAACCAAACAAACCCAAAAAAATGTATAATAGCAATGTCCAATACTTTGGTTGATTTTCTTATCTTTATATTGAAACAATTTTATATAAAGAAGGAAAATAAGTTTAAATCAATAAGGAAAACCTAAGCCTAAATCCTACTTTCCTTTCATCTTTTGTGAAAATAATTTTCTGAAATGTACCAAAACCATGTTTCTGTTTCTTTTTATTTCAATGAACCTCTGCTGCAAATTATCTGTTAAAAATGTAATTATTTTCAGCATTAACAATGCAGAGTCCTTAAGAATTAATATGTAAAGTGCTGGGAGCAATGTGAGCTTTTTTAAGACAGAGATTTAAGTTCAAAAATAAACTCTATGATACATGTACCATAGCCACACTGCTATTATATGTGCTAAATATCTATGAAAGATATGTTCAGGATCTGTGAACTGCACTGTCAAGCTGAAGTGATGAGGTGTTTTTCTTCTAATTGTGTAATAAATTCCTGTGGACATGTAGATATGGAGATGCTTAATTATTTACAGTTCAAGTTAATTTTCAAACCAAAACTCATTAATTTTTGCAATACTAGAAATTCAATGTGTTTTTGTAGTGAAGATATTAAATTAAAATATCAGATTTTGGTAATTATATGTTATTCTCATGAGACAGCAGGAGTGTAACTATATATTGTTATTTACTTTGCAAATTCATAATTATACCTGTTACAATTTTGATCCTGAAACATGATTAGAGCAAATCTTTAACCACTGGATGTCTAACAACAGGGCATTTTTTAGGAAGCTGGGAATAAGTTCAAAATTGAAAACAAAATTAACCACAAATTGCTCATTTGAAGAAATATTAAGCATGTCACACAAACTCCTTGTAAGGGACCCTCAGAGTGAAAAAATGAGCATGTTCTAACATGTTCTAACATTCAGTTAAAAGGTACTCTTGTCAGTCTTTGTATGAGTAACAGTGCTGCTCATAAAGGGTATCTGATTGATCTGGAAATTTCATATTCTTGTTTTGTGTATGAAGCAGTTAATTCTTAAAGCTTCCCTTTCCAAAAGATGTTCTGTTTCAGAATATGACACCAATTTGTGGTATTTGTATGTGGTATTATGTGGAGAACATAGATCCTGTTCTACAGAAAATTCTGAAATTGGGTAAGAGAATATACATATATGACAGAAATAAAATTGGCATAGTTCTGAAAAAAAAATCTGATGCAAGAATGTTCTCTTAAAAAGCTTTATTGTAATTTTCTCACTGTTTAAATTAGTAATAGAAATATGCAAGTGACCTCAAAGACTAATGAGCCCACTGTTAACTTCAGGGATCAAGAAGAAAAAAAATGCAGATCTGTCCCTTTTTTCCTCATCAAATGTGGAGTAAGAGGGAAAGTTTTGCTGTTAATCTGAGGAGAGTCAGAGAATCTAACTGGATTTGACAGGCCTTATTTACATGTCAGATGTGGGACAGATAGGAAGTACTTGTTTAGAAAAGCAATAGTAAAGATTCATTTTATTCCTGTCTTTATATCTTTGAATGAGAGACTTCAGACTGAACAATAACCAAAACCAAAGCTCCAACTTTCAGTTATAGAAAAATGTAAAAGTAGTATGTGAAAGCAGAAGAAAGGAAAGGCTCATACAATAGGATTTACTTTTTTGTCATAGTAACTCACATGATTTCTCCTGAAAAGGATTAGCTGTGCAGGGTAATTTGACAACACAAAGATATGGTGGGAAAGAGCAGCAGATATATAGAGATACAGTGGTTAGGGGGGATAGAGGTGGTGACTGATGTGTTCCTTGGTTGTGGCAATCCACACCAGAAATGTGAAAGGCCTTCCAGGCTAGATCTGAAGTTTCAACCATTCAGTCTGGGCTTGGCCTGGGAGTCCTCAGTAGAGCTGAGAGGTTGATCTGCTCCTCATGGAGACTTTTCCTTGCTTTATGGTAAATTATAAATGAACTGGAGGAGGGCTGGAATATTCACTTACTGCTAGCGTACAGTGCATCAACAGCTCTAAGTGGAAGGGCATGTGGAGTTCTGCCTACTGCTAATTGTTTCAACTATTTTAAGTTGATGTCTTAACTTTCCACCCAATTACATTCTGTTTAAGCTCATTTAATTTACCATGTGGAAGTGAAGAAGCATTGCTCATTCTTGCATAACTTTCACTAGGTCTTCTGGGTGAGTACTTTGAGATGTTACTGTTAAATTTCATCAGTCACCTCTGGGGAGAACTCTAGTTACTGTTGAATACAAGCTGGGAAAAGGATTACATATTATATTATGCCCTTCTATCATCTCTTTCACTGAAAGGAACCAAAGCAAGTTACATTTATTGAAATGTCAAAATCTGCCATGTGATCACACCATTATAATCTTAGCTGGATGAGGAAGCTGCATTTCTGGGTATTGAATTATTTAGGTATGCACAAGTGTGTTTCAGGGCATGGCGTGATATCACTCTTCTATGTTTTCAGCTTTTTCTTGAGAATTCTGTGAAGAATTGGTATACAAATAACTGACAGTGACCAGTCAGTCCATTGGCTTGAATGGGCTAGGATAGCTCTACTGCTGTTCACTTCTTAATGCCTACAAAAGGGGTATATGTCATTATATCCTGTATCTAAATTGTATGTTTGAGTGCCAGATCTGTGTGTGCAAATGTGTATTCATTAATAAAGCGAGTTAGTTATGTCTGGAGAGCCATTAGTGTGCCTCCTGCAGCTTGGCTTGTACTGGCACTTGCAGAAAAAGGCTTTGCAAGAGTGAATGTGTCACAGCACTTATATTTTAGAGAAAGTGGGTGCAAGTAAGCTCTCCCTCTGTGGGTTATAATTAACTTGTCTTTGACTTTGGTGAGAGGAAAAACAATTCCTTATCATCTTAAAACTCTGTTCAAAGCTTGTTGGAGTCAAAGGGAGTTGCCAACAGTATTTCTGTTATCCATGCTCCGATCTGCAAGCAAAGGTGAATCTTCTACAAAAGAGTTTGAATTCAAGCACACTGTATGTTAGAGAAATATGTAAAAACATGTAGATTTTTTTAGCTCGTAGTTGTTTATTACATTTCTTCCAGTCCAAGGAAGATTATCTGTATATTCTCCTGGTGGTCCAGTATTACATTATCAGATGAGTGTCTTTTACATATTACTGTGTGAGTGGCACTTGTGGTAGTAATTACTTGACATTTCAAGGGCATTGTCACATGTGGTTAGTGTCTTTGTCTTTGGTGGCATTTTCATCCAGTAAACTTAAATGGCTTTTTTCTACTCAAGGGAATAGCTGAAATCTCCATCTCTGTGGCTGAATTTTCTGGAGTCCTTCAATCAGAACAGTGACATATACAAGTAACAACAATCTTAGGTATGGTAACTGGAGTGACAAGAGAATTTAAACGTATCAGTAAGGTAAATAAACTGGTCTTAAAAGCCTCTGCCAGGCACTCTCTATGAAGAATTCATTTTTTTTTGTTGAAAAGTCAAGTGTATATTTCAGAGCTTTTTCTAAGTTGGAAGCCAATTAGTCCTGTATGGAATTTATTGACAGTCAATATCTCTTGTTAATTTTTTGGTTTTCTGTTTCATACATTGCATAGTATTATTTTTATTAAGGAAGAAAGGCTTCATGATAATATAGTCACTAAACCAACCTGTTGATTTGACCTGTTCTGTTCAGAAAGTTTAAGTAATGGAAATCAGTGGGGACACTGGATTTATATACTCTGATGTGCTCTACATGAATGGTGTTGAATGTGATTGATTCTTCACACTCTACATCTATCCTTACATAATAACAGCAGCCATTGTGGGTCTGGGTCTCTGCATTTTCTAGGTAAAGAAAGAGTTGTGCTGCTTGTCCAGTGCCTTCATTCAGCAGAGATAGAAATGCCATTAGTACAAAAACATCTCTTGCTAGTTTCTTAGCTTAGTTATACATCTTTTAATTTGGACCTTTTGAGGCCTCTTTCTCTGGCTGAGCCCATTCAAGTCAATGAGAACCATTATTTGATGTTTAATTGAAGTTATGATGACAAACCCTTAGTAGTCAGGATACGATTTTAACCATATGACTCTCCTTCTAGGCATCTTCATGAGCATAAAGGAATTAAAAGCATCTTTTTGTGCTTTGTTCTGAGATGCATCACTGATGTCACAGGGCAAAGAGAAGGCTAGATGATAAATGTGCATTCTGTAGTTCATTTGTCTCACAGCCTTGTGATGTGCCGGAGTAAATTACTGTATATCTGCTGGATGCAGCTTGCATGGTCTAATGCCTTTTAGGTGAAGACAGAACCATGTGTGCTTTTCTTTAAGGCTGAGCTGTTGTACTACTCTTGTCACTGTCAGTGTTCATCTGTGATCACTTCCTCAGGTACTGACACTTGGTATTTTCTCAGCTTTTCTCTTAGTGGAATTTATTAGTGTAGGCCATGTTA
This sequence comes from Megaceryle torquata, assembly GCA_024611175.1. Lineage (NCBI taxonomy): Eukaryota > Metazoa > Chordata > Aves > Coraciiformes > Cerylidae > Megaceryle > Megaceryle torquata. Next base: position 15,996 of record JANIJG010007018.1, on the reverse strand, counting down.
CAAACATGGACACTATGTTCATGATCATATATTGGTTCAAGAGGACAGTACATAGGATTCTTCATATTTGTCAGTGGGTTCTTGCATACTGTCTCTTGACATACCTTGTACTTCTTTTTCACCTTTGTCAGCATGTAGTTTTATGCGACAAGATCCCATTTCTTCTGTGCACACTTCATGTGTAACCCAAAGGGTGCAAATCTGATAAATGTTAATACTGTGGTCTGTTTCTTACAGTTTTCAGCATTATTTCATGGCATATTAGTAGGCAAAGGATTCTGTCACTTGTTCCCAAGTACAACATTAACAGATTTGAGCCTGTGCATTACAAAACCATCATTTTGTATTTTGTTGGGAAGTTTGGATTTTGTATTATTGCTCAGCAGATTTCTTAAGTTCATAGCTTAAATATTGTCTCGTTTACTTACAGGTATTTGCATTTATATTCTGTTTGATAACCATTATTGATGATAGCTTTATATACAAATCAGTTCCAATGAAATTATCTAGAATCACAATGCAGTTGGCAGGAAATTATAATGGTTATACTTCATTTCAAGCAGTGAATCATCTGATTATGATCTATCCATTAAACAAGGTGGAGATTTATTTTCTTCATCTTTTTAAACAACATTTCTGCAGAACATGAAGCATCAGTTTTGTTATAATGTTTTTTTTCAGACCCAAGTGAGCAACAGAAAAGAAATATCTTTTACAGCTTTCTTGGGATTGAAACAGGCAAGGTTCATAGGTTTTTGCCCAGAAAATACCCATGAGACTTCAAAAGGCAGATTTTCTTGCTATGCAAGTAGGAAATTAAGTTCTTAGATCTGTTTCTTCAAGGACATAAGCTTTTCACAATTGCTTTTCTCTGACTGTCAAACATAGTAATGCCAATTTAATTGCATAATGTGAGTAATCAGCATTTCTAGAAAACTTTCCCCTAGCCCCACATACCTTTTATTTGCTTTCAAAATGAGTTTATTACTGCTTTATTTTTCACTGCCTATCAAACAGATGTTGCTCATTCTCTGAGGGATTTTTCTGCTCTTCCCTGTCACTTTGACTTGGTAACTTGCCAGATGTTTAGTTTCTCTGCTGCATTTTAATAGAAGTACAGGAGATATGAAAGAGCTTGCAGAAGTAATGGGAACACAGATAAGTGTTCTTGCTCAGAAGATGCTTCAAAGAGGAAAACGTGAAGAAACCTTGAGAAGAGCATAATACATTCATAAACATCTACTGCATACAGATGTGCATCTACATTATCTTTCACTGGGACTGCATGATGTGATCGCAGTTGTTTCATACTCCAAGCCCACTTCTCTCACAGTTAGGAACATGGGTCAGATGTTTTTCAAACTGAATTAATAACTCAAAACAAACATTCGTAACTTGGACCAATCATACATTCATTAGTATTCATCAATCAGAGTTATTCCCACTGCATGAAGAAGAACAGAGACAGAAGGAGAAAAAGGAAATCCATATGGAGGATATTAAAAAGAAAATGTTTGTAAATATTAAAAGATCAGGTACCACTATCTCAATTTTAATGGATTTTCCTAACTTTCTACCAGTTATTCATAAAACAGTAATTGCTATTTTGTTGAAGAATCTTACTGATAGGAAACAAAAGGGGAGAAAAATAACCTGAGAAAACTTCTCTTAGGTAAAACTTTAGCATGTAGTTGTGATAAGTGAATAGCTTTAAAGGAACTGTACCAACTTTCTGAAATGCCTTTGGTGTTATAATCCTGCTGTGGCTTATATTGAATACAAATGCAGCCACAACTGCCCCAACCCAGCAAAACAAATGCTGAGTTGTTTCAAGTCGTGTCCCCTGCGCCCAGTGTAGCCTTTTAAGCTATCAGAATAAAAGTTTTAGGAAGATGAAGTTTGAAACGGAAATGCTAATCGACAGCACTGGTCTGTCGACATGTGCTGAGCGACAGGATTGTAAGAAAGATTGCTGCCTAATCTTGTGTTTTGCAAGCCTTAGTTAGGAGGCAAGGAAAGGTTTAGAAGAAAATTCCTTGTGCTTTTGATTGGTTTAAATTAATTTTTGTACTTCCCAGAGGTGAATCTGAAGTGGAGACAAATTAAATCACTTCTGCTGGAAATAATTTGTTTGGTAAATTAGGTGTTATAAACAAGTGACTAAATCAAAATTGGGCTGAATTGCAGGGTTCTGCTTTAATAAAAAACAGATGTAGGACAGCCACTTGAGAGAAGGAACTATAGACCAATCGACTACTTGGCTACTTGTGGACTGTGACTTTTAGCTTAATGAAAACTGAGTAATGGAACTGACTGGAAAGTATTAGGAATTATCCATCTCTAATAAGAAAATAATTCAAAATGATGGAGCAGTGATATCCTGAAAATACTAATACCTGTGTTGAGTACATTAGATCTGATCACTGTCAAATGGAGGAAAAAAGTCTAAGAAAACCCCTGCAAGTTATATTTGACATATTAATGAAAGATTCTATAGCCTGTGGGTTTGTTTGTTTTCTGTCAAAAGCATATATTGTTGTTTGTATTGATGCTTTTTTTTTAAACTGAAGAAAAAAACTCAGTCTGTTGCATTTACAAATAATTATGTTGGTTTTCACTTCTATCCGATAGAAATTGCTCTAAAATTTATTTATTTTATTTATTTATTTTGTAGGATATTACATCAGTATGTAGAACATCTTTGTACTGGTCTGCTTCTAAAAACCTGAAAGCTTGTACATGTGAAAGATAATACCAAAGTCCTATATTAAATGTTAGTCAAACTCTTTCTATCAAGGTTCCAGGTGTTACGCGAGTGAAGGACAAGAATAGATAATGTAGTTTCCATTTTATACAATTAGTCAGATATTTGGATGCTTTATTTTTATCAATTTTGCCACCATGACCTTGCTTTATTACAAAACATTGTTTTGATCAGTAAAGCTATTTTCCTCACTTCTTAGTGCATCTAAAGATCATCCAGAGATAAGAAATTTGTAACTTAAAAGCAAACATCACTATTCCATTTATAACTTTACCAAACATAATTTTGTAGAGATTACATGGAAAAAACCAAATCTGTAATTCCTTCAAAATTCAAGCCTAATCTCTTTAAGGCTTTGAATTATACTCCCTATACATGGCAGGGGATAATTCCAAACCTCCGCTCTGATCAATCTACATGCCATCAATTTACATCAAATCACATAATTAAATTACAGATCAAAATCATTACAGTGATTTTTTGGACTTTTTTTGTAAGGACTTTATGGCAAATTGAAATATTAAAGACCAAAAAAATCTTCATAGAGGATAAGAGAACTTCTGAAAATGCGATGGTATCAAAACCGGGCATAGTAGAATGGGCATGGTGTTTTGGACTGTCCTATATGCTTTTATAACCCACTTCAGTCAACAAAGAAACATCATTTATGGATCTATGAAAGCATCAGCATCTATTATGATGTAAATACCACATATACCTTGACAGATGTGTCCAATATATGTGACAAAGGGCTGGGAGAATAAAATTGACTGGAAATCCTGTTGAGAGCTCTGTGTGTGTGCTTGAACTTTGCATCTGTGTACAGACAGAGCAGGAGAAAGTCCTTATATTTATCTCCCATATCTTTCATAATAGAGGTGGCTCCTATATCCTGTCATATGTTTTAGTCATGGATTTCTGTCCTAAACTTGCTCTTACTTCATCCAAGAGTTCTCAGAATTCCTGGAAACTTTCAACTGAAATGACTTATAAGAGATGTTTTACAAACTTATCAGTGTTTCAGGCCATAATGGGGATTGAGATAGACCTTATTATTTGCTGTGTGCTATTCAGATCTCCTGAGCATGCACACTCTTAGTATAGCCCTCAGTTCTTCATACTTGCTATAAGAAAGTTCCTGGTAGAATTTAGCATCAAAAGAATAAACCCTGTAAGTGTACAGCTTCTGCTTACCATGCTTAGGATTTAGCATCTATTAGAGATGTGCTGCAGATAGTACAACTGTCTTAAAGGTATTCCAACTACCTGAAAAATTTAAGTATGTTTTAGAATATTACATATTGTATTTGGTTTAGGTGCAGAAATGCACATGAACAATGCCAAAGTTATATATAAAACATAGAAATAATTATTTTACATTAAGATATATTATATAGAAACAACAACTTTTAAATATATTTCAGAATTTATCAAACTTTTGACAAGGAAAAGTTCCTAATATATTTTTAATTTGTCTTAGTATCTATTCACATACTCCATTATCTGCTATTAGTCTCCACCATACACATTCCTGAGCATATCAAATGCTATTTGCCAAAGTACAATTTTTAAATACATAAAGTTGTTTATGCCTAAAACGGTAGCCAAAAGATAGTTGTATCAATTTTTGGAGATAATGTAGCCCCTTCCAATTACCTGCCTAAACAGCTGGGAGGTCAAGCCACTTGTCCCAGATCACCTACACAGAATTTGAAAAAGAGCAAAGCTAGCAGTATTTCTAGTACATTAAACTGATTTACAAACACTTTAAATAGAAGGTAAAGAAATATGTACAGAAACATTGGAAAGACCAAATGTGATGTCATGAGGGTGCATAAATATAATGAAATTGGCTTGACTTATTTTACAAAAGGATAGATTCTCTCCAGATTTCCATATCCCTTAGTAATACAAATTTCTTCATATCTAAGCCAACTGATTAAGTTAAGCCAAATAATAAAATTAGACTTCCGCTATGGAGAATCAGATTCCTTAATTGTAAATGTAAATGTTGTCAGATGTACTGCTCCCCTGTTCCAATTAATAAATCATTAGAAAACACAGTTAATGAGGATCTGGATATCTAGTGGTTCAAACTGCTTCTATAAGGCAGGACAGAGATGAAGAGAAGGTCACTACAGTGTCAGCACCAGTATGAATTTGAGGAATTGTGTTTTCACACACAGAAGTGGAATTGTGAAATAAAGGGAATCTGATTAAAGACATCAGGAAAACAGGGCCAGTTATTTCTATTTTTGTGATGTGACATGTCATATCTGAAGTGGGCTAGAAATTTCTTTTGATTACTGTTTCCTGCTCACAAGCTATGGGTCAGTCTTCAACTCCCTTCGAAATCATCTACAACTTGAAATGTCTGTTTATGACTATTTAGCAATGTCCCACTTGTAAGAGCATGGAGATCTTGCTATGTAGCCTAAATGAAACTTCAAAATTCTTGAATATAATCTGTTAGCACTATATGCAAGAATATTATACAAATGACAGTTGCTTTTGTACCTTTGAAAATCTTACATTATTCTGACTTGTTTTTCTGGTTGTGATAATGCTTTCTCCCTAAAGTTTTCAGAATTAATCAGTTTAAATCTCAAAATATAAAAAAATTGTGTGGAAGAAAAACATTGATCAAAATATGTAATATATTAAAATACAGGGGTTTTTTTTAATCATTAAGAAGCAGCTAGAATTGCAGATGTATCGTGATTGTCCTCCATTCTACTATGTTCAGATCATTCCCCTTCCTCTGAATCCCTAAGAACTGGTAATAGTTTACTCCTATTATCTTCTTTTGGCACAATGTGAGCTGCAATTTTAATAGATTTGGGAACAGCCAATCTCTGTTGCTTTTGAAGCAATGCATTTTGAGATCTGTAATTTCCCTATAGAAATAATGCAGGTGCCAAACTCAGTAGGAAAAGGACTAGTTCTCTGTATATTGCTTGTTAGCTGCATAAAGGGCCATCTTATCTATTGCTGCACAGTGGAAGTTGGAAGGGGGAGGAAAATACTTGTAAAAACTGAGGAAAGATGAGAGATAATGAAGGGTTGGAGAAAAGATGTAGATAGTGATCTTTTACATAAATCCATCAGGATCCTGGGACACAAACAGAGAGGATATAGGCCTTCCCCATAACATCATCATCAGCCAGTGGGCAGACAGTTGTTTTATGTGTTTGTTCCAAGCTGGAAGATAACGGCTATTTTAGTTGAAATGATGCTGAACACCAGTATTTAAGTCAGTTTGTTGGTCCTGAGGATACTCAGGAACTAAAACCAATTCATGGCAGCCATCCAGCAGTGGGATTAGATAAAATGCTCCTCTCGCAAGAGCCCGTATCACTCTTTTGTCTTTAACTGAGAAAGATAGTTCATACACTTTTTTTTCTATGAAGTTTTCATGAGAATAATACATTCAACAGGAGAGGGAGAAAATAGGGATTGGCCTTAGTCCCATGTGATGCAACTCATAGTGTTTTACAGCTAAATGTTTGGTCACATTCTACGAGAAAGGTGAACAAAGTAGTTAATCCTTTATCTGATCCAATGTTGGTTCTTATTTGAAAGGAAGGACTGTCTGTTCGTATTAGAGAATTCTGAAAGATATAATAAGCACAATTGGAGGAGTAAACATGGTAGTTACTTACCAAGTAATCTATATAGGCAGAACTGTCAGAAAAGCATGATTGTGTTCAATATGGATAAAAACTGTTGCTTTGTATAATCCAGATTTTAAACCCATCAATATTAGTAAATACATTAAAAAAAAATACAATAATCAAGAACTAGCCCAATTCACAGATTTTTATTGAGAAGTTATTGTGGGAGTGAAAAATTATAATGTGATGATAAATGTAATTCTGGTTGCTAATGCGCCCCAGGCCTTTCATGGACATTCAATTCCTTCTGGCCTCCCCTCCTGCCAAAATGAAAAAAAGGAAAGATGTAGAAAAGAGCACAGGCCAGATCCTTAGAGTCAGCAGGTGTTGAGTTCCAGTATATCCCTCAAAAGCTTTAGCTCTGTAAGAGGAGAGAAATGCTGCAATGCAACTTGTAAGGACAGGAAGTTCAGCATGTTGTTTTCCTTTAGTCTGGGTGCTTTGAAGATGCTAATCTAAGCACTTCTTCCTTCTATCTTTTTGTCCCTGGAGCTATTCTTAACTCTTACATCAGGTGGTATTATCCAGCAGTGTTTGGAAATGGGTTATTTCAGGCAAACAGCAGTTATCCTGCTGCCTGTGAGTGAAAATGAGCAAATGATAGTTTAAGTCTTCTATCCACAACTGAAAGAGCAAAACCTGAAGAGAACTTCACTTGTCACACTGTGGTAATTAATAGTAAGTGTAAGATTTTTCTCCTAGCACAATTCAGAAAATATTTCTGAATGTCTTTCAAACTGTGCAGACTTACGGCTTCTAAATATCAATTCTGTGCCTGGAACATTTTAATTTTCTTAAATCCTTAACAATTGACATGGACATGCTATTATGCCTATTTGTCCTATGGCAAATGCCAAGCCATTAAAGATGTCTGAAGTCACTGATGCTAAACTATTATTTTTGTTTTAATATATCATAAAGCTAACAAAAAAAGTGTAAGGAATGGAAATAGCTGATACTTGTCTTGTGCAACTAAATATCACAAAATAGGGGGTAAGAGGGAAGGAGGAGGAAGAAGCAATATGAAAATAGCAGGAGAAAAAAACCAAACCTTCAACATTTCCAAGATGGGGCAGCATCTGATTTGACACTCGTGTTCACAAGGAATATGGTCATTTAAGGTTCATCTGTTTTTAAGTCAATGAACTCTCTTAAGGGTGAGTATGAAGCTAAATCTCAGCATAAGGAGGCATATTTGAATCTCTACATTGTTAACTCAGGTTGTAGAAAAGTTCTTAAAATCTAGTAGTAGAAAGTAGCTACATCTAAGTATGGAAGAATTGGGCTCAGAAGTATCTTTAGTACAATTTAGCAATATTTTGAACGACTGCTGTAACAAAGTACTCTATAGACTGTCAGGTGCTAAAAATCATTAGGTTAAAAAAAGAAAAATTATCCAGTGCCAACCTAAGGCCTAGGTCCTCAAACTTAACAATGTAGCAAAAAATGATCAAGGAAACAAGTTAAAATGATTTAAAAATAATTGCTGCTTCATCTTCAGAGTGGTGCTGCACAGCCTGATCATACTGTTGCCAGTGCTAGATAGATAGTCTGAAGGTCATTCCAGCCACGTGTCAAATTTCAAGAAGTCATAACAAGTTTAACTGATGGGGAAGAAAAAGGTCTCTAAGACTTCTGAGTTGTTGGAGACTGAAATAAAGAAAATATTTTATACTTATACATAATGAACCATTTTATAGCAGCTGTAGTTTTAAAGCTATACAAGCTGCACTGCTTTTGTCTCATGGCTCCTTTCAAGGTGAATCACATTACACTTTGTTCCTGTGCTCTCACGTTGAATTCTTTCCACAAAAGAGGAAATTTTATGGCCCTGTCATGCAAAGATCCTGTGTGTCAGAGCAGAAAATACCCCTTTTAACCTGAATGCCTATAATACCCATACTAGGCTTGACATGTGATAGTTTATAGTTTTTGTGATTAATACCCTGTAAAGATGTAAGCTACTGCAGTGTGTATTGTAGAACTCAGAAAAAAATATGGACAGAGTTATAAAAAGTCTGACCCATTTTTAAAGTTTGTGACCTCACTTTTCCATTGTTTAAATAAGCCCTGTACAAAATCAGGCATCAGCAGAAATTGTTCACATGGATTATTTTCATTTGTCCAAAGCCATATTACATTTGTCCAAATGTTAAATGCTGTGAGTACAGATTCCCACAGAGCTTATTAAACACATCCCAATGGTAAACTTTGATGCAGGCAGTCAGAATATAAGTGATGAAAAAAGTTGCTACATAAATTCTGAAGGGTAAGATCACTTGTTTTTTCTAACCTTTTAGAAGCCACTTTACCGTATTCATTCAGCACTAGTCATCCCAAGTACCAGTTCACTTGGAGTGAAAAGAGAGAGGCCAATAGTACTCTGTTTAACTGAGCCTCTGTAAAAGCAATCAATAAGCTTTCATCTCCTCCAAGAGGCCCACACATTTACATAATTGTACACACTTTCCTTTCTTTACCTGATTTTCTCCCTTTTCCTAAAGGTTAAGATACAGGGCAGATGTCTATATGCTTGCTGCTGTTATTAGTGTGCTCTGGCCATCTCATTTCTCAGTGGTTTTTATTGTGCTCATCTGTTCAGGAAGACTAGGTTTTCCAAGGCTCATTTGCTGGTTAATTGCATTCTTAGATCCTCTAAGATGTCTGTAGCACCTGCTCTCCACTTCACAGGCTCTTTTGATCTCTCTAGAAATATCCAGCTTTGATTATGTGAAAATCTTTCCTAACTGTACTACGTGCCTAGAAAGCAAGTTAAAAACTGTCATTGTAACTATTGTGACCTATGTTAGGATTGAAAATACAGTTCTATAATATAAAAGCCTGAAATGAAAAGCGATCCTATTTGCTATTCTGTTTGTGTGCTTCACTGCTGACTGTAGTTTTCCTTGCCTTACCAAACACTTAGACAAACCATAGGATGTAATGGAATGGTAGATTGCAGCACTGCAGCATGCAATTCAATAGCTCTAAAATGAACAGTATAGACCAAATTATCACTTGTCATGAATTTTACACTTGCAGATATGCTGAAATATTGTTTACCTGAAGTATCTCAATTTGTTTCTATCAGTATGTATTTGCAAATGTAAAATCAGTAGTTTCAGACCTAATTGTTTATTCTATTTGTACAGATGTACTTTGGAGGAACTAAAGGTTTGGTTTAAGTACCTTAACTAGATTGAAACCATGATTTGTTTTTGATTGGACATCTGTTTCATAGTTGGTATGCTAAAGAAGAAGAAACGTGGAATACAACTCTCCTTTGTTACTGACTGAGTACATGATTAATTATTTAATTGATACCAGTATCAGTTTTCATATTTGTCTTCCTAATTTATGGGACTATTTTGTGGGTTGCTTGATAAAATGTTTGGAATATGTACTGTAATTCTTTTTCTTACAATGCAGTGTGGAGTTAGCCTTGTGAATGTATTAGTCCATGCTTCTTTCTATTCTTGTATAACACTGTACTTTTTTAGTTGGAAGTTTTCCCGAATTTCTCTCCACAGGTGTTTGCAAAGTTTTAGCCAAAACAGCACAGCTATTTTTGAGGTTCAGAAAAATATGTTACACATCTTAAAACATTCTGATAATCTATGTGATTAACATAGAATAAGTGAAATTTAATTCCTCCAATACCTTGAACTCAAAATTTGGGAGGCATCCATCTTATGGAAAAATTAGACATAAGGGCATTAAATTCTAACATCATTACAGGAAGTGTCATAATATATATTCTTATATAGCAGAAATAAAGGCATCACAGATAATGTTAATTCTAGCATTTCCTGGCTTCTAGTTCTTGACTTTGTAAGATTATCAGTTGCATGTCCTCAGTGAATATGTGTAATTGTGCCTTTCTCTGTTTGCCACTAATGTTCTTGTAATTGATGTTCATGAAATTGCATTGTTTGGTATCCATCTCATACTGAATATACTACCCTACTGTACACTAC
>JANIJG010007017.1:93664-109320 GCA_024611175.1 Megaceryle torquata | reverse complement strand
TTTGATGTACCTTTCCCTTTTTTGTCAACTTTCCCCTCTGAGCAATTCTTGATGGGTTTGTTCTGCTGCCGATAAGCGCAGCTGAGGAGTAGCTGTGAGGCTGACACTAAATACAAATTTCACTGCAGCATCTCCTTAACAATCGCACAACAACAGATAGCAGTCATTTGTGATTATGTTCTTTGGATGAAAGATCTCCTTATGCATCAAGGTGCACATGAACTGCTGAACTCCTACAATAGTTGTAAGGATCAGTGGTCACAATCCAGACATTTTGATTTTTACAAACAGGATGGATATTGCAAAACTTGTCCTGAGTTTTGTCCAACCATGTACACCTCACTAAGGGATCACTGGAATTTAGGGAGGATTTTTCTTTACTTAGATGAAGCTTCCAAAAGGTGTTTATGCACATATACTCCAGGCCCTTACTGTTTATGCTTTCAACAGAAATGAAGCATCTTCTTTGGTCAGAAGCTGGAGACTATCTCTGACCAGAGGAGAATGTGCATTAATGATACATCACCACCAAAGTTACTAGAAGGGTTGCCTGTGAAAGCAAGACAATAATAAATCTTTGCAAATATATATTTTTTAACCTCTGTTTTACCTTTACTTCCTCCTTTATTATTTTTCTTTTTAAATATCAGGCTTTTGAAATCTTAATTGAATAGTAGTTCATTGGCTTTTTATTCATGCTTGAATTCTAAGTTAATTGAAATAGTTGAAAATAGTTGGGTTGCTATTCTGCAGAGAATTGTTGCTTAGCCTCCTGTTTTCTACATAATATTCAAAGTTAAATCTTCAGCAGCATGAGGAAGTATTTTCTTTATTTTTGCCATGAATAAAGTATTTTATATCCTTTGGTGTTAGTGTGGCTAAGCTGCAAAACCATTATGTATTTCCCACCATTGCAAATCTTCCTCTAAGACCCAAGATCAACAAAACACTTAAGCAGCTGCTTATGAAATGAAATCCCATCCCAAGGCAATTTTTTAAATACCACTTTTAATCATATTCTCTGGGATTCTCTGTTACTGTTTTATTTAGGCTGCTTGGGAGTGAAGGAAAACAGAGAAAACTTGTTTACAAAGTTGTTCACAGATGGAAAAAATTCCCGAGGTGAAGCACACCTATAGTTCTCAGTTTCATTCCAGCACTACAAGGTTTAGATGAATGGATGTTGAAATACAGAGATAATTTACTGTACCAATTACTCTCCTCATTTTATTATTTTTTTCCAAATGTGCCACTGAGACAGTCCACTAATAACTTCATCGGTGGTGTTCTCAGTCTTGCAGTCACTAACTTAATTCTTCAGAAATTTGTTTTTACTGTAGAAGAATTTGCATGAGGGATGCATTATCAGAGCTGATTTCAGTTGCTTTGGTATTGATTCAAAGTGCTTAGATATTCCCCAGAAATTATCTTTCACTTGCAGAGCGCACAAGGAATCATCTTGTTTTTATTAATGTCATTAGTAAGGTAGCCCTGTCTGATAGGACTGGTGGTGAGTTGACCCTGGTTCTGAAAAACTTTTAAGATACACTGGCAAGGAATGGGTAGGGAAGGGAAATTGGAAATATGGCTCATCTAAACTCCCAGGTAACTGGCAGAAGATCTCAGGGCACTTTCTATTTTGGACAGACACATATTTGCATCTGTGTGCACACTCAGTCTATGCCAATGTACAATCCTGTTCTCACAAATTGTTCTCTTTTGGAATATTATAAGGATTATCGCATCCTTAAGAGGATGACTGAAATACCCAACGATCTTTGAGGGGGTGCCAATTAAAGTTTTAATGCCGTAACAGCTGTTGTCTGCTTGTAAATGATTTCTCCTAATTTTGGGATTTTCTGTTAGCACAGAAAATGCTTTGTTAATAAATGTGAAAGTCCCCAAGGAATTCTATGCATTAAACTTTAATAATTGAAGAGTGCGGAGGAATAGCTGAAATAAAAATAACTGCATTATTGAGCAACTTTTAATATGTGGCACATCTCCTAAAGTTATCATAAACTCCCATCACACAGCGACTATTTTTTTTCGGGTTTTTTTTTGTTTTTTTTTTTTTTTTGTTTGTTTGTTTGTTTGTTTGTTTGGGTTTTTTGTTTGTTTTTGTTTTTGTTTTTTTTCTTCTGGAGTGATCAGCTTTCAAATTCCTGATGATAGGTTATTTGGAAAATTCAAGTCCTCCTTAAATAAAATCTCTTTGTATCTAGTAAGATATTCTGTTACCTTCTAATAACTTCGGCAAAGCTACAGCTCTTTATATCATCTGAAAATTTAGCCCACTGTATGCATAAGGGTGTCCATCATATACTTGTCTACTGGCCTCTTGAGCAGTTCCCTTTCAAGTTTTCCTTTCAAGTTCCTCTCCTAATTCCTTTAACTCCTCACGGCAAGTCAGATTTGACACAGTGTTGGCATATTCAGTTTAGGCAAGTGAGCAGCCTGTAGATGATACAAAATACACAGTGATGAGGATTACTAAGGGTAAAACATTTCCATATTGAAATACACATACACAAAGCCAATAATAAGATATTAAAAGTAGTAACATAACTGGATGTAACAAATGGAATCCTGCATATTCCAGGCTAGGACTTTTGGGGGCTCATTGCTGCATTAGCAGGCACCAGCCTCAACTTGTAATATTGCTGTTCTCTTTGGGTCTTCCCAGCAAGGCTGGCCACAATGGTTTTTTCCTTGCAACTTTATTCACTTTGTATTTCAGAGAAGTCTCCCTAGATTGTGCGCCACTGAGCTGCTGCTGAGGGAGCTCAGTATATTGTATGTTCAGCAGTGGCTTTGTTATTTTAATTTAGAAGAGTCAAACTGGTGAGTATCTTTTCCAGTACAGTACTCATTTGTACACCTCAACATCCCCGTCACATCCATTATGCATATAGTACATGCTGTTGGATCAACGCAAGGCCCAGGGATAACCTCTCACAAATTAACCAGCAGATTTAAAACTGTCCTTGGTTGCACACGAGCAGTTCTCTGTCAGGGTCAGTTTCTGAGTGGATCTCCATCCACTGTCCACGATGGCTTTGCCCACAGCTGGGTACTCAAGAGGAGAAGCAGCCTGGGCTTCCCCAGCCAGCACAGGCAGTGACATGGGGCACTGCTGGTTCTTTGCAGCTCAACAGATCTGTTTTGTATCGCCAAAGGAGTGGTGCATGATTTTGCTGAGGTGGGCTGAAGCCACAAACTTCTCATTCACAGTGGCTTCTCACTCCAAGAAGGACACGGAGGGGCTGCAGCATGTACAAAGAAGGGCAGTGAAACTGGTTAAGTGTCTGGAGCACAAGTCTTGTGAGGACCAGCTGAGGAGCCTGAGGTTGTTCAGTCTTCAGAGAAGGACACTCGGGGAGACCTTCTCACTCGTTGATCAACAACTCCCTGAAAGGAGGTTGGAGCCAGGTGAGGGTTGTGCTGTTCTCCCAAGGAACAAGTGATAGGACAAGAGGAAATGGCCTCAAGCTGTGCCAGGGGAAGTTTAGGTTGGATAGTAGGAAAAATTTATTCCTTGAAAGGCTTGTCAAGGGCTGTACAGGCTGCCCAGGGCAGTGGTGGAGTCCCCATGCCTGGAGGAATTGAAAAGCCCTGTAGATGTGGTGCTGAGGGACATGATTTAGTACTGAAAAAAAGACCTCTTCCAGCAAAAATTAATCTATGATGCTCGTTCTCTCTTGGTATCAAAACTAGGCACTTGAGGAGCTGCAGTGGCAGAGGCCACCCAGAACAGTGTCTCTCCACAGAACTATGTGGGGAATTTTACCTCTTCAGATTCAGTGTTTCAGGCTTTGTGAAATTCGGTGACATGCCAGGTTTCCTGTTTTGCATTAGAAGCACATGTTTTGGAGTGTACTTTCTTGTATGGGCTACACAGAGGAAAGAGACGTGTCTCCTGGAGTGCAGTGCCTTGTAAAGATAGACTGGTCCCAATTGAGTGGACATGCATAATTTCTTAGCAGGATATAGAATCATGGAATGGTTTGGGTTGGAAGGGACCTTTAAAGGTCACCTAGTCCAACCCTCCTGTAGGGAGCAGGGACATCTTTAAGTCTGGTTATTTGTTTGGCCTGATCTCTTTGGCTGCAGCACCAATCTTCCTTCCTTTTCAAAATAGCATATAATTGCACACTTCAAAAGCATTTACTTTGAAAAGAAAAATTATTAAAGAACTTGATGAAGTAGGATTTATTGGACTTTTTTATAGTTAGAATAAAAACAAATCAGCACAACAGTGTAATTATGAGTTAATTATTCTAATAACTTTCACTTTCGTTTATATTTTTAATCTTGATTTCATTTTCTATGCTGAAGAATAGAAGGCAATCTAAACAATGAATTAATTAATTACTCTAAGCTGCTTGATCTCTTTCTTGTTGTTCCACCCCCTCTTTTCGGATCATTAGAAGTATGAGATAATCAGGACAAGATTTAATTTGCTGGCTCCTTCCTTTCTCCCTACTCTTTTTTTTTAATTTTTTTCCTCCTCTAAATCCCATTTTTTTTCTCCCTCTTTTACCTTCTTATCTATATTTAGCTTAATCCAAGAGCAGGTAGAAAAGAAAGGGGTCTAAAAAAGAACCCTGTCCATTATTAGTTTCTCAGCATGGGATTTTCTTCAGTTCTCACTGTAGCTTGTTGAAGTCAGTGGAGCCCTACAGAAATGTTCTTGGGGATCTGCTGTCTCCATTAGAGTCCTCAGGACATCACTGTGCTTTGCCAGTTGGATCTGCTGGTCAGGCTGTACCATGTTGTGTAGTACTGAGCGTAAGAAAATCCATACACGCACAAACACACACGGTTCCTGATTAGCAGTGCTCCTTCTTCCTACTTGTTGCAGCTTTCACCCTCAATTTCCACTCCCTGGAAACTGGGAATTGAATCTGGCTATGGAGAGGGAATTACCTGCTGCCTGATGCTTTGCAGTGCAGGTTTATTCAGACATATCAGGTTAAAATTTCACTTTTCTGAGAGTGAGCAAGCAGAGGGGACTTGTTGCTGTTGCTGGGCAGGACTGAGAGGTCCAAACAGGATCTGGAGTAGGAGAGGGTTGCCATGATGAAGGTCTCCCAGTGTAAATAAACCAGACCAGTGATGAGTGGCAGAAGACGATAACAGAAGACTACATTTGCATAACCTCTGGCACACAGACATAAGCATGCTCTGCCTGTGCTCCAAGTGGACTGGAAGCTCAAAGATTTTACATTTTGATGGACCAAGTCACACTAGAAACTGTCCAGCAAAAAAAGGTTACATTGATGTTTTTTGGCAGCAGCACTTAAGCTGTATCTCAAAAGTGTGCCTGAAAATATGGTTATAGTTTTGCTAACTAGGCCGATGATTAAAGATCCAAACAGTCTGGTGTTTCCTTTTAGCGTGTGCTCTTTTACTGGGTGCATTGAAATGTATGTCTTTGATGTAATATGTTAATAGTCCTGTAAGCTGCTTAATACATGTAATAGTACCTAATGATGCAGAAATTCTGAGCCCATTATAGTCAAAGAAAGTGTTGGCATTAACTTCAGCGAAGCTGGGATTTCATGTGGAATTTCAGTGTTGATGAAAATCACATGAGAATAATAACTGTAAATTCTGTTAGTAAATGGTGAAATCTGTGAATCCTACTCAGCATTTACTGTAATATATCTTTTACCTGAGTAAGATTGGCAAGATTTGACTCAAAAGTGATGTGTATTATCTTGCAGTGTTGTTCTGATATGTTTTGATGGTCTTACAAAGCTGTCATTCTACAACTGTATTTTTTTCATCTCTTTAGCTTGTTCTTAGCACCTTTCTCGTCTTTCCCCTTTGAACCTATGGGAATATTCTTTCTTTTCTTTCTCTGCAATTTTTCAGCATTGGCTTATCAGTGTTTCGTTCTACTGACAATTACAGGCTCAAAGGCTATACAGGCTGCAAAGGGCTGAGTGTCTCCTCCAAGTTGCTGAGCTTCAGCACATCCCATTGGTCTTGAAGAAAAGACACAGAATATAGCTTCATCAGTAGCTTCCACTCCTCATCAGGGTGGTGTTTGAAATGCTTGTCAACTCCAGTAGGTCTGTCAGAGTTAAACTATAATGAATCTGTAGGTGGCTTTGTGTTTGTTTACTTTAAATATTAGTCTATGAACTTTGGGTTACTCTTGGTAGGAAATGAAAATGGTGAGTGGGTTTTGGATATGTTTGGCTTCAGTCTAAAGGTATGTATTGAATAATGAGGTGCATGATTTCTTCTCCACTTCTACTTTACATTCTTCCAACATACTTCATTGGCACACTCCTTCAGTTTCCCAGTCTGGCTCTACGGTGAGTAGCCAGTGAGATATAAATGTTGCAGGAAGGCTGTGATTGCTGCTTACACAAGTTAGATCCAGACAAAGATTGATTCTGAAGTGAGAAAGAGTCTGCTACAAGGACAGATAACTCCACCTTGGCTTCTGAGCCCTTGAGTGCTTCCCAGTGCTTCGTGGCAGATTTGGAAGTGAAACGAAGCTATGAAATGGTGTCCATAGCGTCACGGGGACAAGAGGGTCAAGGGACGAAGGGTCTCACTTTGTGGATGGGAAAGGTGATGCGAGGAAATTGGAATGTCATAGCCAGATTAAAATCATGGGTGGCAAGTCTTAGGGTCAGAAGCTTTTGTCCGATGCTTGGGTAAATTAACAAATTTGTTTGTCTTCTAAAAAGTACTGCTTTTCAGAAAGCTGCAGACAATGACTGAGGATGTTTTGGGTCTTGAAAATCTGAAGATTATGTCCATTAATGCTGAAATTAAGCTATTTCGTTTGTGTCCTGTCAAATTAAACATGAGGTGGTATCTTTCATCTCTGAATCTTGACAAATTGTTATTCTTGCTGAGCAAAGAATACGTAGCATAATAAATCTCTTTCTAGAGTCTTTGAGCTTGTTAAAATAAATAGATATCTAAATTTTGGATGGTTTCAGACAAATAAAGTAAATATTTATTTCTGAAGTGGCAGCTATATTTGAACTTAGATTTTCTACTGTTAATGAAATACTGACTTTTTATTAAAAGAAGTGATTAGAGTTTGCCTTCATAAACAGCATTTTGGTGGACTTACATAAAATTGAATAATTCTGGATTTAAATACTTCAAGAATCTCCTTCTCATTTTTACTTAAACAATAGATCAACAAAGGGAAGTGTGGAGTCCTGCATCTGGGAAGGAACAACCTCAGACAATGGGCACAAACTGGGACATGGGAGATTCCCTCTGAACATCAAGGAACAGTTTTACTGTGAGGGTATCTCCCGCATATATTCAAAATCTGCCTGAACTTGTTCCTGAGCAACCAGCCTTAGATGACCCTGCTTAAGCAGGGTGTTGGACAAGATGACCTCAAGAGGTCCCTTCAAGCCTTTGCTATTTTTTGATTCTGTGAATGTGGATTTCCTGTAGGGTTCAAATCATTGAATTGACCTCTCCAAGTGAGAGAAGAGCACAATCTAGCTAAGACATCAATACTTACTTACTTGTATCTGATACCATGTTTGTATTTAAAGGTTTTTGAAGAGAGCTATCTAAAACTTGGGACTAGCAGATGCTAAAGTAAACCACCATACAATATTAGAAACACTGGATTGTTCTGCCTCCTTTAACCTTCTCTCCCTTTTTCAATTTATTTTATTGCTGTTATTCTGAATTATCTTGTTATATCCTATTTACATCTGAACTGTGAAACCTGGAGGGCCTTGGATGCATCTTCTCTTCTTGCTGGCAGCTAGTAGGAACTTTTCAAAGTGGTCCAACACTTTGCACCACACTGGAGAAAACTGCCAGGAGTGGAGAAGCAGCAGTAATGTTTACTGTGGGTCCCACCAGTTTTGGTGGAATCTTCTATCTAAATACAGTCAATGCTCTTGTCAAGGTCAAGGGTGTGCTGCAATATCGTCATCAGGGAAAGACCTGTCCTATCCTTTATTTCATACTTTTGGTGTGACTACAGGCAAGTCATATGGTTGCTGTTCCCCAGGTGAAAAATTATGAGCATAGAATCACAGAATAATCATAGAATCATTCAGATTCTATGTCCCTCAGCACCACATCTACAGGGCTTTTCAATTCCTCCAGGCATGGGGACTCCACCACTGCCCTGGGCAGCCTGTACAGCCCTTGACAAGCCTTTCAAGGAATAAATTTTTCCTACTATCCAACCTAAACTTCCCCTGGCACAGCTTGAGGCCATTTCCTCTTGTCCTATCACTTGTTCCTTGGGAGAAAACTCCACCTAGCTCCAACCTCCTTTCAGGGAGTTGTTGATCAACAAGTGAGAAGGTCTCCCCGAGTGTCCTTCTCTGAAGACTGAACAACCTCAGGCCCCTCAGCTGCTCCTTACAAGACTGTGCTCCAGACCCTTTACCAGTTTCATTGCCCTTCTTTGTACATGCTCCAGCCCCTCCATGTCCTTCTTGGAATGAGGAGCCCAAAACCAAAACCAGTATTTGCAGTATGGCCTCACCAGTGCTAAGCCTCACTTCCCCACAGGTGGCTCACAATATGAGACACTTAAGTGATACACAGTGTGTATATATATTCAATTTAATATTTGGTTTATCTGTATCATGGAAGCATCCGTACACTGCAGCTAAGATCAGAGGCCCATCCCATTGAACACATTGATCAAGGGGGTCAGTCCCTTGGAACTGAGGCCATGAATCCTGTCCATTGGTCTTGACCTCTAACAAAAGGAAATAATTCCTAGTGCTTGGACATATGCCAGTTCCTGCTGGGATGTGTGCTAATAAGAATGACTTCATGTACATTAATGAAAAGGTAAAACAAACCAACCAGCCAAGCAGCCATTGAGAGAAAGGATAGAAAATACATCTTTCTCTTCTCTTTTGAATGTTTACATTGCTTTGCTATAATGATGCCACCTGCTCCCTTTTAGGTGAATAACAGTCTTTTGTTTGCAAAGGTTTTTCACGAGCATATTCCAGTTCAGAAAGAACATGTTCTTATGCTTCTGGTAGAAGAATTCTCAATCCCAAAAGACTTATGTATGGGGACAGTCTGTCTGTCAATATGCACCAGATGTGTTGACCATAAAGTTGATTTAGTATTCTGCACCCATGTTTTCTCATGAGGCAGACTAATGAGAAAGGAAAATAGATAAGGGAAATGTCAAGGAGAATTGCAGTGAAAATTTAGATTGTTTTGCAGGCAGGTAGATAGAAACAGGGATAAAAAGCGGGAACTTTTATTCCGCTACAGTTGCTTCTGCTGTACAATAGCAAACACTCTTAAAAACAGAATTTGGGGAGGAAAAAGTCCTTTGTTATAAAAACCTGTTGGCCTCCATCAGATCTGTAGCTAAGCATATTCTTACCCTATGTCTGTCAGGAGAGGTAATCACAAACATGACTTGTAGCAAGTACATGTTATTATCAAGAATATTCTAGCTCATTTGTGGTGGGCATCTATGAGAACTTGCACTGTTTTAAAAACTGTTATTGGAGCAAAAGTCTGTCATGCTGAAACACAAACACCATTAGGAAATAGTGCTGTCTTCAGTGATGGAAAAAGGAAGTGTTACCACTGGAGCGTCCTGTCTGCTGACTAATGTCCAGGTTCTTTTTATCAATCATCATTCAAATGAAATCGTACACTCAGGATGTGCTGGTGAAATTATTTGTTGCCCTAAATTTATACAATATAATGGACCGCTTTATAATTTATTCTTCTGAGTAACTCACTTCTTCTTTTGTTACTGGTTGTAAAATAGTTATTTGAAAAACTTACTGCAGCCTTTTATTCCAGGAAAATACTGTAGAGCAAAGGAGAGAGACGTGAAGTAGGATGCAGGAGAACTGATGTTTACGTTAAGCTCTCCCACAGATCTGGTGACTGATCTTGACCTAGTCAGGTCACCTTTTTTCTCTTTTTTCCATTTACAAGGTGGTGATAATGATACTGCCTGGACATCTATTTGCTGAAGATATGTGTTATGTGAAATCCAGACGTTTCACCAGCTATGCAAGGCCAATGGTCAGCTCCTCCTGTATTCGCTCCCTGCTGCCTCTAACTTAGAACATTACAGAAAAATAAGTGTCAGGAGCAGATAACTGGTTGCCTTTGTCATGCATAGATACATAGATAGTCTCAGTCAGATGGGAACAAAGAACAGATGTTCCTTAAACATATGTGCAAACATAAAATTGCAAGTGTGAATGTTCATGAGCAATGAATAAAACAGGAGAAAGGAACAAAGATGATTTCAGGATGTAATAAACAAATGTTTGTCAGGCCTGATTTGGAAATGTTCAGCTAGCTCTAAAAATGGCACATTTAAGAAAATGAAAGGATTCGGGGATTTTTTTTTTCTTTAACTCTGAGCCATGAGAACATTTATCCAAGTGTCTTCAGTCTTTTCTGAGCAAGAATAAGATGGCTAAATGGACATCATGCCAGGACATGCATCTGTTTGCATCTAGGCTTCTCTCCACGTGGCTGAATTTGTAATGTAGGCAGAGTTAACTTTCCTTTCCAGATTCTTATGGTGCTAAAGTAATTTTCTCATGATTCAGTTTCAGTCACCTTAAAACCTTCCAGGACTTTAATTTTTCTTAAAGTGAACATGAAAAAGTCTTACTAAAATCTCAACTGTTCTACTACTGTTTTATTTTCCTTCCTTTGAATGATCTGGCTGCATTTGACTCAAACTTTCTATTACCCCACTTTTAAATTATTACATTGTAATGCCATTGATTTTAGGGCAGATCTACGACATCCTGCAGAAGAAAATTAGGTTGAAGTCAAGTATCTAATTGTAGAGATATTTTTCCACTATGTGACAGGCTGCTCATTAGCAATATTACAAACAGGAGAGAAGTTGTTAAGATTGGATTAAATGTCTTAAATCACTACCCTCTACCTTCTTTAGCCATTAAATGGGGTAAAAAAACCCAACTTTGAGCCTTCCTAAAGATATAAAGAAGATATAAGATACAAAATAGAAGGTATTTTTGTGTAAACACAAGTACGTTTTTCACTATTAAGATGTTGATCTTGTTTCAGGCTTCTGGAATTTCAAAGCTGTTCTGTAGTTTTGTTCTAAACATGCAAAAACAAACCTGGAAGATGTTGTTTTCTTTTAGTATATACACATACAATGTCATGATAATATGTCTTGCATATCTTTTAAAAGCTTTTAGGGACAGGCTGTGAGAGGTGTGGGTTAAAATATATGTAATTCTCCACACCCTTTCTTAAAATTAACCCTTTTCCATTTGGTTGAAGAAATCCTAGGTACCATGCCAAACAGAAGCAGTTACAAGTGGTTTTCTTTGATGTGCACTGACTAAAAAAATATCTCCTTGAGGAAATACCCATATGACATATTTTGTATACCATCAGTGGCTAATTTATCTTAATGAAAATTATTCTCTCTACTTCAAAATCTTCACATTTACATATGAAGGCTGCTTCATAAGGTCAAAGACAGGAGTTATTTTTTTCACACCAACTTGATGAAAGCAAAAGTGAAAGCTGTAGAATGTCTGCAAGCTTGCTTGGCACCTGCTCAGCACTTATTTACAAGGATGTTCATGTTACTGTTATTGAATTAATATATTTGCACTAGCTTGCTTTAAATTAGATGTGTTCCAGACCAGTTAACTATAAGAGCTAAATAGGTGTTTGCTGTTTAATAGATGTAAGTTTTATTTAATTTATTACTAGAACTGTGTAGAAAATGGTTTTCTTCAGCCTCTGAAGTATTTGAGATTTATGAAGAATGTTCCTGTGCGACACGAGGAAAACACTGTATGTTCTGTTGGGGTTTTCATGTGTGCAGGTGTGTCCACACACACAGAGAGTCCTTGTAAGAAAAGAAGGTGGTAAAATTTGTGCTGTGTGGCCTTCTGGTGAGGGTACTTAATGAGAATTATAAGGCCAGAGCAAATGGGATGAATTTAGGTAATTTTTATGTTTGCAATACTAAGTGCTGTGGGATGGGTTTCTCTCCTGTCTGCTCCAGAGGTCTGCACTGTACCTGAGGCCTGAGAAATACTTAGTCACAGTCATGCTGTCAAAAGTTTCATTTCTGTGAATCAGTGAATTGCAGAGAAAGCATTTGCTTTAAAACTTCCCAATCATTTCCATTTAGTTGTTCATTTTGGTGATAGTTTTCTTCTTGTGTCTTCCCTTCTTCTCTCCTCTAGGAGCGTATTTTGCCAAGACAGTCACTTTCAGATAAATCTGTTGAAATTTTAACAGTGATTCTTCAGACATCTGCTACAACATCTGGACTTGGAGTCCTGAGAATAACTAGCACCCTCCCTCCTGTCCTCCTCATCCATACTTAAAAGTCAAAATGGGTATCTAGTGGTTTTCCTACTGCCTTTGGTAGTATAGAACACATGAGAGACTCCACAGGACAGAAGCTCTTCTAGAGAAGGCGAGCACACAACTCTCAAAGGTGGACAGTGCAGCCAGCAAGCAGGTCCTCTGCAGCAGCTCAGTTTTCTGCCCATCACTTGGATTCCTTCTTGCTTTGTCTTATTCCAGCTGCTCTTTCCTATCCCCACTATTGCAGTTGACTCTTGTGTTTAGATGCAGCTGCTTTTTCAACACCAAGCTGCCTCATTCTTTAAAGTATTTTCAAGCTCCTCTTTCTCTGTGTTTTCTTCCAGCTTCTCATGCAGTGTAGCTATGGGACATGGACAGGAAGATCCAGGTTGCCAGATGTGTCCAAAGCAGAGTCTGTCCCAGCAGCCTTTTTTTCTGCTTGAGCTGAACTAGCTATGCTTTTTGTTTCCAGCCACATCAGCTCTTCTGGCTATGTGGGGTTTTGCATTGTGTGCTTTAATGTACTCACAGAAAGCTTCAGGCTGGTTCATCATATCTAATTTAACTAACTTCACAGTCATTACTCCTCAGCAGACACTGCCATGCTGTCCTACACTGATGACGGCTGCTTTTCCAGGCCAAACACTCAAATTTACTTGGATGAACCAAACAAAATCTATTTCTTGTTCAGATTATGTCTTCTGAATAAGGCACATGTGTAGTGGAAAGAATACCATTCATGTTTTCTGCAACTTAAATTCTTTATCTGAAATAAACAATAACAAGAAATTCCAGTAGGTTTCCAGAACTTTTATGGGTAAATTCAGAAGTGGAGCATGAGTTTGGTGAGGAGGCAAGAAACAGCACAAATCAAGCAGACTCCATTACTCTCCCAAAGTCAAATGTTGACCCCTCAGATTCTTCCTCATAACCCAGCCAAGCCATGAATCTTATCCAGCCAGTACATGTTACCAGAAGACACATGGATACAGCCCATGCATTACCAGATTGTGCAGCTTAATGGAGGGACACACTTTTGTGTGTGCATTTCTTTGCACTAATGTACACTGGTTATATCCGAGAGGTAGTTGCATGCTGAGCACCAGGAAGAAGCTTGAGTATTTTAGTTTTACAGACCACCCTAATGTAGAAGCTGAAGACCATGCTGTTAGCTACCTTCCATGAAACCACCCTTAAATCACATTAAGGTGAAGCTGGTAGAAGTACGTATTTATTTAGTGGGTAAAAGAGGCTCTGAAGTTACCAAGGTGTATAAAAGCACAAAAGATTCAAACAGTTAGGTGTTTTTTTTTGTTTTGTTTTCTTTCTTAAGAGGAGCTCTAACATTTCATCCCACTCAGCTGACAGAACATTAGATGTTTACAAGATTCTGGTCAAGGATCTTGTTCTTAAGAATCTTTACTGCATTTGTCAGAGAGGTGTTTGAGACACATGCTTATTTCTGACCTTCTCAGTTGTTTAGCCCTCCTCCCTTGTTTGGAAATATAAAAGGCAAAGCAGAGGCAGTCATGTCATGGCACTTACCTAAACTGTTAGCGAGTTGTGCCTTACTGAGGGATAAAGCAGACTGGTCTGCCTGGTGAAGTAATGAACGAATCCCAGTGAGAAGCCTTTCCACACCCTGGACATTGTATTTCATATCAATGTGGGAACTGACAGCCAACTACTGTGCTTATATACAAGGCTCACTCACTCATGGCACCACGGCACTACCCATTTCACAGTTTTGTGGGTAAACAGTGTCACATGTTCTCTATCACACACGGGAAGGACAAAAGTCAGAAGTCTTCTTTCAGATCTCTTTAAAAAAATATGTGTTTTGAAAAGATCTCAGCTATGGTGCCAACAAAAAACCTTGATAGTAGTTAGGCACTGGTGTCTTCTGGCTGCTGCTTATTCTAGGGTTCATTGCTTCCTTGTGCTTTCACCACCTGTTTGACATTTGCATGTAGACAGTTAGGTTTGATCCTGGGGTCTTTAGAGGGATGGCAGCATTGCCACTGATGTTTGCTCATGGTTTGTAGCCCCAGCAGGTTTCTAGATGCTAACACAGGGATATGAAGGGACATACTTTTTCTTGATACTACTGATCTAGAAAAAGACCCCCATATCCATCTCTCTCCTGCTTCTATGAATGAGGTAAAGGTTTAAGATTTCAATGCTTTTAAGAAGCTTTTGCCCATCTGCCCCCAACAGCCCCATGTCCCATATTTTTCTGAAGCTGCTTGATCTCTTTCAACAATTACATCATCACTCAGTGGAGATGCAGTGTGTAAATTAAAGACATTACCATAACATCTTCCATCAATAGCTGTCACATCTTGCTACCATAGGATGGACTGCAGCACGTAGGGCTGGTATTTATCACTGAATACATAGGAGGAAAGAAGGGGATGAAAACTGTGAGCTCTCCAGCTCTCAAACCCAGAGATTTTAAAATCAGAAATTCTTCTGTCTTCCTCTGTCTTCTAAAACACCTACAGACAACAGTGGTGAGAGGAGTATCTGGAGACTTTGCTGTTGTTAATAAAGCTGCACTAATGCACATGTTAGGAGGACAAGGAAATGAGTGAGGAAGCTGCCTTAGTTAACCTAGAAGAAGTATGACTCAAATGCTGCTCCCCTCCTCTTGATATCCCAGGACCTTTCTGTATTGCATATCGTACTTCAAGAAAAATTAAGCTCTGTGTCTGTTACATAACATTTTTCTTTTGTCAAGGAAAGTCACCATATCAGGACAAAGCTGAACACGTGCTGAAACATTCTTCCATACTGGAGCTGAAATCAGCTGGCTGGCACTTACCTGCATCATCCTTTTGTTGTTTCTGCAAGTCTGAAGAGGAGTTGAGGTGACTGGCAAGGATAAACAGCAGCAAAGAGCAGAACAAGGTGAGGAGACAAAGTGTGGCATGAGGTGAGGATGTTGGAGGTACGCCTTCACACCCAGCTCTAGAA
The DNA here is from genome assembly GCA_024611175.1 of Megaceryle torquata. NCBI lineage: Eukaryota > Metazoa > Chordata > Aves > Coraciiformes > Cerylidae > Megaceryle > Megaceryle torquata. The sequence goes on along the minus strand of JANIJG010007017.1, from coordinate 94,011 downwards.
GAATCTTCAGACAACTCAACCAGGGCTTTAAGAGTTTGCTGAAATGGGTCAAGGAGAAGGTTGGTAAAGAAGATGTTAAAAGAGAAAGGAAATACCTGAAGGGTGTAGTATGGCCATGGTATAGCTCTGTTACTGTGTCAGGAGGGTGTCTACGTGAAATTGCCTATCATAGATAGCTAAGCTGGAATGACTTTTTTTATTTGTAAATTATGTTTTCAAACCAGGTTAAACCCAACCAAAGCACCTTTGTACGTGTTAACAATTAGTGTAGAGAAGAGTCAGTCTTGTAATGCCTCCAGTTCAGGCAACACAGGACAAGGTAAGTCATTGTCTATATTATTATAATT
>JANIJG010007017.1:57531-79838 GCA_024611175.1 Megaceryle torquata | reverse complement strand
TTGCTATCAGCTGTAACGTTACGACCTCAGAGCTGGGAGGTGCATGATGAGGAAAGCAGCCCCCATCTCACAGGGTACTCCTTTCCTTTCCTTTCCTTTCCTTTCCTTCTTTCCTTCTTTCCTTCTTTCCTTCCCGAACCAAATTAGTTAGCCCTTCTATCTGACATTTCTGGAGCCTGAAATCCTTTATTTCCTGACAAAGGGGCAAATTATCCCATCTCTTACCGACATGACCCAGCTCTCACCTGGGCAGATGGAAATCTTGGAAGTGCTCAGCACTGTCCCAGCTCAGCTCCCTCCCACAGCTAAAAAGGATTGCTGGTGACAAAGGCTGGAGCTGAATGGGACAATCTTGAAGACCCCATCCCTCATCATCAGCCCCAAAGTACCTGTATGTGTATGTCAGGAAGCAACACAATTTTTCTGACTGGAAGCTCTATGAATATATTATAACAGAAAACATATGGATAGAGCTCAGGATATTTCCCTAATCCTGGCCTTAAATTCCTCCTGCTTTTGCTTCAGTTTTACATCCCTGAGATCACAGGATTCTGCCAGTGGAAAGCAGAAAGGAACTGGCCCTGTAGTGGACACTGTAGGAGTGAATTGCTGATAGAGATGTGTGAGCAGCAAAGACACCAGTTTCCCCTTTAGCCCCCTTATTAATATTTGATTCTCTTTCAGTATAGAATAAGAATCATAGAGTTATTTCAGTTGGAAGTGACCTTTAAGATCATCAAGTTGAACCATTAACCCAACACTACCAGGTCACTGCTAAACCATGTCCCTCAGCACTACATCTGCACAGCTCTGAAACCCCTGTGGGGATGGGGACTCCACCACTGCCCTGAGCAGTCTGGGACAGGGCTTGACAACTTTTTCAGGGAATAAATTTTTCCTAATTTCCAACCTAAACCTCCTCAGGCTCTTTCCTCTTGTTCTATCAATATTAATAAGCAAAAAGTCTCAAGAGATTTGCTTAGAAAAATTCTTCCAAAACCTAAATCTGCCTTTCTCTGCAAGGTATTAAGCATAACTTTCAGGAAAAGATTGTCAGTGGTTCTTTGGGGCAGAATTTGCAGTCTCTATTATCCAGACACTGTTCTACTGCACATAGCAGGGTGTTGTTATTGCATAGTGGTGACGGGAACCAGCAGGGCTCTTCTAATGTAGCCAATGAAACCTTCTGCAACATCATGAATTAAGTGCACATCTGCGAGTTAGAAGTTGTATTTACTGCGCTGGAACAAGAAGCTGAAGAAAGCCCTTTCTGCTTAGTGTTTTCTGCTGGAGTGTACAAACTCCAGATGATGTGCTGGAAAAGGAACCACCTGGCTGCTCACAGCCTGTTCTCTGCTCCCTCTTTCCTCTCCCCACCTACAGCACCTGTACTTCCAGCTGTGCAAGGGAGACTTGGTTCCAGCCATCTCAGCTACGATTCTGCAGAGGTCAGCATCACCTCTGTTGTTACTGTGTCTCTATTTTCTTTTTGTTTGTTTGTTTGTTTGTTTTGTTTTGTTTTGTTTTGTTTTGTTTTGTTATGGCAGGAAAGGACTGTTTTGTATATTTGCTTTACAATTCCTCACTTTTCTTGCAGCGAGGAAGTTTGCAAGCAGATCTTTCTGGGCTGTGTCCTGGTTCAAGCTAGAACAGAACTGTAGTGATTTTACTTTTCAGCTCAATCTCTTCTAAGTCACTGCTCTTTCTGAAGTTAATGGCAGATTTTTGCAGATAGTCTCTGCTTCTGGCAGTGATAACACTCCATGTTTAGAGTTACTAACAAGGATTAGGCTGTGCAGAAAGGCTCTTGCTTATACTTGCTTCTGTGCAGACCAAGGTCACTGCTCAGTCTTGTGTGCCACATTGGAGTGCCTGAAAGTGAAAGGCGGTACCTGTGGGGAGGCTTAAACTGACCCATGAGGCCTGAATCACTTCACTTGTTAGTAGTGCTAACACTAACAATCCAGCTCTGGAGCCCCCAGCACAAGGACATAGATCTTTTGGAGTCAGTCAAGAGGAGGGCAATGAAGATGATCAGAGGGCTGGAGCATCTCTCCTACAGGCTGAAGGAGTTATTCAGCCTGGAGAAGAGAAGGCTCTGGTGAGGCCTTTCTATGGCCTTTCACTATCCGAAAGGGGCCTACAAGAAAGCTGGGCAGGGACTTTCTGCAAAGGCCTGTAGTGATAGGATGTGAGGGGTAATGGTTCGAAATTGGAAGAGGGTAGATTTAGATTGGAAATAAGAAGGAAATTTTTCACTCTGAAGGTGGTAAGACAGGGACAGGTTGCCCAGGGAAGTTCTTGGTGTGGGAGGCAGCCCCTGAGTGCATAGTAAGTTTAGGCTGGTCCCACAGGACAGCTGGAGCTATTTGTGCAGAGCTGCTATGTGAGGAGAAAGGATGAGCCCTGCAGCTCTGAAGTTGCAACCACATTGCATGATGATGTGCACTTCTCCTTGCCTTACAGCCTGGAAAGCCCACAGGAATAGGAGCATCAACTATGTGAGTCTGGCAGACAGGTAAATCCCAAGCAAAGATGCTATATTGCAGCTTTTGAATACATAAATGCAGAGCTTAAAGCCTGATTTAACTACTTGTGAAGTTTCTGTTCTGCTTTGTACTCAACTTTTCTTCTTGAGGTACTACTTCTCATCTCTCTATGCAGTGTATGTGGTTTTGAAGCTTATTCTTAGATATCCAGTTTGCTTTGTGCACTAAACAAGGCAGTGGAGGAGAGGGAAAATAAGGAGTGTAAATACAGGTGGAGTTGTGGCCTACCTTAAGGCACCTAAAGTAGTACCTAAAGTAGAACCTAAAGTAACTGAGTATCTTGCCTGGCACAGGTTACCTGTAGTTATATCCAGTAAGCCTAAGAATGTCTAAAATGATGGTAGATGCTTAAATCTATATACACTAGATACCACTGGGTAGGTTTATCTCTGTTCTGGATTTGACTTCAGAGGTCTAAAGGTACTGTGGGATTGGTGGGCAAGTCTGCATGTCCTTCTTGGATGTGCCCTTTACTACTAAGGTACTGGTGCTAGTAAGGGTAGAATCTCCCTCAGGTTCAGCAGGTATACTCCAGAGAAGCACCTGTTTTTCAGGGTGATGAAGTTTATCATTTAGTAAAAATAGTCAACTATCAGTCCTCAAAACTCTGTTTAAATGTCCTGCCCCTAGTGCCTCCAGCAGTTACTCACTTTGTGATCTCATTTATGTCTGTAGTCAAGTCTCCCTGTTAGAACTATTTCTATCATGAGGTTCTTAGAGAAAAAAGGTGGGTTTTTTTACTCCTCCTCACCCAGGGAAGGGGTTGCTATGTTGGGAAGAGATGTTTCTAACAACTGCTGTGAGAAGCACAGTGACTAGGCAAGGAATAGTATGCAACATGCTGGAGAAAGCTAACTAACTTTGAAGTCAGTAGAAAATTAGAGAATATGATTAAAGACTGGTGTGTGTGGATTTTTTTGGGTTTTTTTTTCTTATTGCATATTTAGCACTGATTTTATTTTTTAAAAAGTGTCTTAGAAAACAAATTTTCAGAGGTTGTGAATAACAAGTAAATTAGTGGGTTTTATTCAAGTGAATGTTTATAGTGCTGCTGTGCTGCTTTATTGTGTAGATATGCTGCATCTTAAGCATTGCTTTTCGATTTAATTTTAGTATAAATTAACTTATCTTCATGCAAGTGGCTTTAGAGCTAATAATCCTAAAAGAATTAAGATTAGAAAGTAATGCTATCAGTGACAAAGCTCATTAATGCCTTTTTATCACTGTGAACTGGTGAACTATAACTAGGATAATTGTCATAAATGGAATATACTGTTCTCCAGCCAGGTATCCTTTACTCTACTTTACATTAATTACTTCAAGGTCTCATTCCGGTCAAATGAAATTTGGACGGCTTGTCCACCTCTTTTCTCAACGGCTGAGGGAATGTTGGGTGTACTGCTTTGAGAAGTCAGAAAGGGTAAATCTGCAGCAGGTGAGATAAGGAGAGGAGGTAAATACAGAGCCTGGAGCAATTGCCATTGCTGATGGTTCTCAGCTGGCTGCAGGGAGATTCAGGTGGAAGATTCCCATAGAAAAAGGAGCTTTTCAGGGAGAAAAGATGCTCAGATTGGAGATTATATTTTGGATTTTGCTAGTGGATCACCACAGGTTTGCTGGAGGAATAGGATTTTCTTTAAACCATTTGTAAAAAAATTATGTTACTGTTTTAAAGCTGTTTTAGAGTCCAGTGAAGGCTGGTCTGCTCCAGGCTTCTCTAAGAAAGCACCTGAACAAAACAGATGCTTTTTGACTATGAACACTGAAGTCCTTACCAGAGGGAAAGCCTTCTCTAGTCATACAGAAATTAAAGTGGAACCTATATCAGCGTGCTTTCATACCCTTATTAAAGCCCTTAAGAGCCCCTCTTAGGGGCCTGTAAGCACTAGACAAAGACCTCTGACCTGAAGATGAGTATTCTGGTAAGAGATCTCTAGTCTCTCTCTGCTGGGAATTACTGTTGTATAACACACAGATAGTAGATTATTCTCCCCGTTTTCTTGATAGCTCTTGCTGAACTTGCTCTGTTGTAGCTCAGAGTGCAGCAAACTTGCCTCTTATAACAGCTGCTGTGTGGTCTTTCCTTATGTAATCCAGCTTCATGTGGCAAGAAAAGCTCAGCTCTGTTGTACAGTTAGTTGAGATGTTTGTTGTTCCAAGGGTAATGGTTTTTAAACTAGATCAGGGTAGATTTAGACTAGATGTAAGGAAGACATTTTTTACAGCAAGGGTGCTGAAACCCTGGCCCAGGTTGCTGAGAGAGGTGGTAGAAGCCCTGTCCATGGAGACATTCCAGGTGAGGCTGGCTGGGGCTCTGAACAACCTGCTCCTGTTGCAGATGTCCCTGCTCACTGCAGGGGAGTTTGACTAGATCACATTTAAAAGTCCTTTCCAACCCAAGCCATTCTATGACTGTTGGTATCTGGAAAATAGGATTCCTTTCAAAAGGGAGCCAACCTAAGTATCTGGGCAACCTTTTCCTCCCTCCTTTGCCTCCCCAGTCTGGATTAGTTATGGTGAGGGAAACTACTTGGCTATCCTCCCACCTGGTTTTGTGCCTCACAGGACAAGCAGGAAGATGTTGTGGGGCTTAAGTTTTTAAGGCATAAGAAGAACTGGTCATATACTACTGCTCCGTAGCAAAAAGTGGGAGAAAGGAGATTTTAACAGTTTGAGAGGTTAGTACAATGCATTCTGATTTCATCTTCCTTTTGACACACTACCACAAAAAGGAAAAAATAAGCCCTGTGGCATTTCTGATAGGCAATAACTCGAAGGGTCTATTTCTTCCCTGTCTGGCATTCCATTTTCTGAGCAGATCCTGCACCTGCCAGACAAATCAATTCTAAACCAACAGATTTCAGGGAGGTTTGCTCCCATGATCTATGCACTTTTCAGCAATTCAACCAGAAAGAGCTCCTTTACCCATCCTAAAAGTTTGGTGCATTAGCGCAGTACTTCAGCGAGCGCTCTGGTACCCAGGTCATGTGCAACTAAATGAATGAAGTAGGTACTTTAAGATTCATATAATACATGAACTATTTTTGAAATTTAATTCAAGGCATGATATATACAGCTGACATCAAAAGCCTTTCATAGTTGTTCTTTAATTTCAGTTTCAGTAATGAATATAGATCCAATTAGAAGGAAGCTGATACATGTTGAAAAGAATTAACAATACCCTTAATTTCCATGTTGAAGTAATGGCAATGGCTGCTATTCTAGGTGTCTTGATTTTAATCAGTCTCAAAAATGACAGCAGATGTGGATTCATAATGCTCAGCTGATTCTACAAGTCACGCTCTCTTTCTGTATTTTAAAAAATAAATTAAATCTTGCAAGCATAGAACAAAAGCTTCTTCTGTCTGCTGTGTATTTTTATGGCATATAAATATTTACCCAGGCAGCAGATCATAGACAGGACATCATGGCTATGGGGGGTTTGCAGTAGCTGAGTATGAGCTCCAGCTCTGTTACACAAAAGTTTAGTTGGGCTTATTTTGAGCCTGTGTGGTGTGGTTTACAAGGGCTGTGTGACACTATCTCCAGGTCTGAGGCTCTTGGTGATGCTGACAATGTGAGGTTGTTTTGTGTCCTCCATGCGAGGCTTCATGCTAGAAATGGATCTGTCTTCAGGGTTGCTCTAATTTTTGTGGTTTGTGTCAATTTAAGAGGGGAAGAAAGAAATTTGTGTAGCTGCAATACACAGGGAATGAATCTACTCATGCAGGTTTTCATCTCATCCATCTACCCTCATGGTAAAATCTGAATGTGCTTCTTCCAATGTGTCTGTCCTTTACCTGTGCATAACCATTAGGATTTAGTATCTCAAGGAAGCATAAGCCACAGGAGTAATTACACATGCACCTTTTAGCTATGGGCAATATCTAAGGCTGTGATATGAGGTCTCTTCACTTTGACTTGCTTTTCTGACATTTTCTGAGTCGGTCTGTCCGTTAGCTTTAGTCTGTGTGGGAGGAGGTGGGATGTGTAGCATCTTGGGTAGAGATGTTGAAGAATATTACATTTTCTGAAGCAATAAAGCCAGGCAGCTTAACTGGGCAAAGAAACCTATTTAGAGAAATTGGAAGTGTAATGTTTTGTTGTCACTGAAGAAAAATTCCCCAAACAGTCTCACCTTTTAATAAGTGCTTGACTGACGCAGAAGCTCAAAATGGAAGCTATTGGTAGTGTCTGACTATAACATCTGTAGTGCAATATGGGACAAATCTATCTGAATCTGTATTGGAGGATATCCTGAGTGCAGTTGAGCTGGTAATTAAAATTCTCTGACTAATATATGCTTAGACTAAGTAGCTTGAATTAAAAAGTTTAATCATCAGGGATGCAGTCCTTAAACTGAAAGCAATATTACCTGCTGCTGAATGGATGTACTTTTGGATTTGGCTCCATTTACAAATAGCTTTTAGATATGTTGTGTTTGTGTTATCATGTATTTTTTTATATTATTATTATTATTCATGTGTGTTTATGGGGGTTCCCTGGGAATGTTCCTCTTGGTGAGTGTTGTACCCCAGAATTAAGGCTGCCTACCCCACTGCTGGGAGTATTCTTGCTTTTTACTCTTTATTCCTATGTTGCTGCAGGAACAACTAAGCTAAAGAAGCCTTTGTATATGATATGAGAGAGTGGAGAGATGTCCTGGTGGGTGTTTGTCAAGAGCCAGCCCTGAAATTATGTTAAACATGGTAGAACAGAGGCTGGTGGAGATACATGTCATCAGAAAACAAAGTTGGGAAGTGACAGCTGCCTTCTGCAGTAGTGTTAGGAAAGGAAGTATTAAAACTTTGTCTCATTTTAATAATACTAATGCATGATCTTACACCTCTGGTAGTTAGCCACGATGGTATTTCTATATATAGTGTGTTTGCTGTAGAGGACGTATGTAACTTGGTCATATCTAGTGTTGCATCAGACGTGTATGAAGAGAGAGGAAAATATTAAGCTTATGATTTTTGGAGCCGGGTTGGATTTTTATCCTACCAAACAGTGTTAATATGCTTGAAAGCAAAATTTCTGTAGGAAGAGAAATACTTGATATGTGCTGATAGGAGCCTGTAATAGAAACTCTTTAATTCCTTAATATGCTTCCTTCCTCTCTGTCCCTTATTTCATGCTGCATTATGTTCAGCATCAATTCAGTTGTAATTCAGTAAAATTCTACTTAACCATTTCTCAGCTGTTTCAAATTCAAAACTTTTTCTTTCTTTCCAGGAGCTATTTTCCAGTTCAAAACTCCTTCATTGTTACTTAAACCATTTACCTAGAATATATTAGAATTAAATCTGTGTGGAGGGTTTGTTGTGTGGGTTTTTTTGGGAGGGTTTCTTTGTTTGCTTGTTTTTATTACTAATTCTTTGCCAAAGCAATAACATTTTTGTGTTAATATCTTTAGGGACTTTATTTGGCTTTCTGGCAAATTCTTCTAATTAGTATTCCACTACCTATTTAAAAATGTAAAAGTCAGCACTGTTTTGGAGATGCTTCCTAAAGCTAAACAAATATTTGAAAAGAGTTAATAAATTATTAATTCATGTTTAGATGAACGAATACTTAACCAATTGTTGCCGTTAAAGGTTTGCATCTCAGGTCTTGCTTATTGTATGGTTTATAAATGTCTATTTACAACATTTACCAACGATCTCCTGGATGAAAACCCCAAGATCACAGCTGAGAAAAGCAACGTCAACATCTTGGCATAACCAGGAAGGCTGGAAAGACTGAAAAGTCTGGCTGTGGTTCTACTACAATCGGTCTATGCACAGAATTGAAGAGCGTTACCCTCTGTAGCCAATCCATTTCACACCTAAACCTCTGGCCTGCCCTTCCTTAGGCATTTCTTCTTCTAGTGTTGGGCTATGACAGGCATGGCCTGTATGTTCCTTTTCATGTTCGCACTACCCATCAAAATAGCCCATCCAAAGTTTGCCAGACTCACCAGAGACAAAATACATACTTGCCAAAGCTTGAAGTCACAGTTTACAGCAAAATTCGATGCAATTTGGAGTTGATACAAGCAGAAAGAAATCTGAACGCACACACTTAAATAGTTGTAACGGAAACCAGTCTCTAGAAGTCTGCATGGGGCTGTTGTGCGTATACAAATACCAGGACTCAGGTTAACTTCAGGTGTTTAACTTCAGGACTCATTGTCCTGGCACCCCTCCAAAGAAAGGGAGCTCAGACAAAAATGGAACAAGTCCAGGCCTACCAGGTCTATTAGGTCGATCTGTGCCAGCCTATTCAACTTGAAAATATCCAGATCACTAGACTGTTACTACTTAGGTAATTGTTCTGCTAGTAATGTCTTCTGTTTCTCCTCAGCTGGAAAGAAATGGATGGACTTGATGACCTTAAAGGTCTTCTCCAACCTAAATGATTCTATGAAAAGCAAGACAGACCTTTTTCAGTGAAGTTTTCAGATCTCCTCTTTTTTTTTTTCTTTCCTTCCCCCTCCTTTTCTCTCCTCTTCTTAGCAAATAGTAGAGACTGTAGACGGTATTTGTTTCAGAACTGTGCCTTTGAAATGATGAGACATGGTTTAATTTCATTATTATGCAAAGTCTCATTGAATTCCAAGGAGATTACTCTCAGCAGGGAAGTGCAGGACAACAAATGCTCACAGAAGCAGGGGCTGTCTCTGTTCCTCAGTCTGAAGTGTTGTCATTACATTGTGCATCACTGATAATTGATCTGCCTCAAAAGTCTGTAGGTTCTTTGCCCTGCTTTTTATGTATAATACGTCTACACAAGATCTGATTGCTGTGCTTTTCTTTTTTTTTCCATGGGACTCCTGGACAAAGTCACAGTGTATTAAATGCTCAAACTAAGCAAATGTGCGTTCCGATGGTGCACAGTAACCAATTAAGCTTGGCTGCTGGGTTCAAGCAGTGTCTCAATTCAAACCTGCTGGACTCCATGCTTTTTCCTGGGTCAGGGCATCCTCAAGTGCTCTAGTGCAAGTTCCCCTCCTATATTTCCTGGGCTGACTGTATCATTTATTAACTAATCTCATCAACTTTCTTGGGTTTTGGCCTGTATTCTTCATCTATGTCCTGTCTTGCTCAGGCACTTTCATATAAAGTATCATCAAGGTGGAAAGATGATGTCTTCCCCAAGTGGAGACCTCTCTGCTCTTTCCCCACTAAATAGAAATGAGGATCAGCTTTAAATATGAGGATTAAAATGTACTTCCTCTGACATAGTGCTGTGTTTAGAGGCAATGAAGAATGGTATCAGAATGTTTTGGGGTGGAAGGGACCTTTAAATGTCATCTATTCCAACTCCCAAATATGATCATCTGGTCTCTAAAGAGGGCAAATGATGTCAAATGATGATAATCAACAGGCTTGGAGGTAAGAAGACTGATTTCTTTTGAGCAGAGTGATATCAGGTATTAGAGCAAAGATAACAAGATATAAGTTTGTTTGGTGTTTTTTTCCTCAACAAATAGTCTTAAATGTATCCTCTTTCTAAATCAACTGTGTCCAGCTGCAGATTTAGTCGTTCAGCTCAGATCATAGCAATGAGGATGTAGCTATTCTGATCTTTGTTATTTACTTAAACTTTTGAAAAGGGAAAATACTTCTGGCAGCAAGTGGTTGAAAACGCTTGGATTGGGGTGACTTCCTATGGATTTTTTTTGTCTGGGTTTTGGAGTGTATTTTGGGGGGTTTGGGTTGTTTGGGGTTTTTTTGTTTGTTTTTGGTTGGTTGGATTGTTTGGTTTTTTTTGTGTAGATTAGCTTTGGAATATGCTTCCCTTACTACTAGTAGTACTGTAACTCACATATAGGGTACAATTATTGCAATTTCCCATAGATAAAACAGAACAATTTTGCAGAGCCAAGAAAGCAGTAATTGTTTATGCAGATGAGTTGCCAGCTAAGAAGAATTTCTTACAAGTATTTTCAATTTTTAATGTCATGTAAATTATTCCTGCACTAACATAAATAGGGAAGCAGGCTGTGATTTTTCAGACCCTTTGGAGTAACGTTTGCTCACCTTTCTTCCATTCATTCTGCATTTTTATAGTACCACCCAGTAACAGTTTCCCTCCCTTTACCACCCCATTCATCCATTAACACATAATGACCTCATTGCGTTGCTGTGAAATACAGTTATCGCTGGGATTCATTATTCTGTCATGGCAAGGCTATTTTTAGCCCAGACTCCAGCTGGCAACTGAGAAGAAACATAGGAAATGAAATTGCCTCAGGTGCTATTAGTGCTGTCTAGTTGCCTGTAGTGTCTACCGTTTAATGTGGAATGTCCTGGAGCTCATGGCTCCAAAATGACTTTTATTTCATTTCCTTTGCCTAAGAAGCAGTATGCCCGTCTGGGGAAAAAAAAAGAAATAAAAAAAACCCCAAATACATAAAATAAAAAATTATTGCATAGCCCTGCTTTGAAGGGGGAGCACTTCAAAGCTGATCAATAAGGGTAGGTACGATAACGTATAGCAGTGAGAGTTCTGATGAATTTTGTTCCCTTTGTCTTTCACACCTTGAGATGTAGCTGCGCTGGGCATTAGCTGGCCTCACTTTGGTGCCTCCAGATGGTTGGGAGATGTTTATCTAGATACTTGTGTAGGGGAGTGCCAGATAAGTGTTATGTTTTGGCTTTTGCACAGCACTCAAATTTGTTTTTTATAAGGACTCACCTGAAAACAGTTCCTCCCTAGGTTTTCCTGGTGGTTTCACCCAGTTGCCATTATTCTTAATTTGATGTTCTATCAGTGCAAAAGAATTTGGAGAACTTTTCCAACTTGCCTGACTTATCACTTCAGTTACAAGGTTTCAAATTGGTCCTTGCAAAAGATTTCAAGAAGTACTAACTCTTGGAGTAGAGAACTCACAACTGTGACCTCTCAGAAGTGACCAAAGCTAGCTGCCCTGTGCTTTGGGGAATGGAGATATAAAGGCTGCAATTCAGCTCCCAGTGCACAGATTAATACATCAAATTTTACCATCTTGAATAGAGAAGCTACATGAGTGTGAAACATAAGAGATCTTGCTTGGATTTAGGGAGATATTTTGGAAAGTGGACAGTCTTCTGTTGCTTCAGCATCTAGGCTGGCTCATCTCGGTCCAGGGCTGCTTCCCCTTTGGGAGCAGACTCGCATGTTTAAGGTGCTCTATTTGAGATTGAAGGTTTTTATTCCAATTCCTTACATTGCTAAAAACTTTAAGAAAATTGAGACAAATTTAAAGTGTCCAATAGAAGAAGCATCTAATTTTCCCCTAGGTCAACCTGTGGTGTCTAAGTTCTCTGAGTTTTAAAGAGTGTTCTACATTATTTTCCTCCAATCCAAATCACCCTTATGAAAGCATGCTTTAAATGGAAAATATGTATGTTGGAAACCTTTCCAGTAACACTGTGCATGTCACAAATACTTCCCTTCAGTAGAGCCTGAAGGGTAGGGGGGAAGGCAGGGACTAACAAGTCTGGACAAAAAACTTACATGCAAACATGTCACCAGACCTGCAAACCAGGCCAATACCAGTCAGGGACTGCAACTTGATAGTGGCTGTATCCTTATCTCTTATGTATCACAGCATGGTCTGGCACAGCTACGCCTTATAGCTGAGTAACAACCCTACCCCAGTCTTCCTCAATGCCAGACTGAGGTGGTGTCTTGAAAAAATCCATAAAACTACAGTGAATCTTCATGGAAATAATCTGGTTGATTCCTGCATGACTTTGGCCTCTAGATCTTCTAGCTTTCAGTTGCAAGAGGGGAGGTTTAGTTTGGATATTAGGAAAAGTTTCTTCCCCAGAGGGGTTGTCAAGACCTGGCCCAGGCTGCCCAGGGCAGTGGTGGAGTTCCCATCCCTGGTAAGATTTCAAATCCATGGAGACGTGGTGCTGAGGGACGTGGTTTAGTGGTGACCTGGCAGTGCTGGGTGAACAGTTGGACTCGATGATCTTAAGGGTCTCTTCCAACCAAAACAATTCAATGATTCCGTTCAGCAGAAGTGGCTATTGTGGTTCTGTGACCCACATGAATAACTCGATAGGTGCAATGTATGACCTGCAATATTTGTGTCTCTGGGAAGAAAACTTCATGCCAACATAGAATTATTTCAAGGTGTGCTGTTTAATAAGGGAGAAAGATAAGCTTTTACAAAATGCAACTTATGCTGCTGAGAGGCATGGCATAAATTTACAATCTAATGTAATTAGAAATTACATTTATTGGGGAGGGGGGGGAAGTGAACTTTACATTCTTTCTGAAAGTTCTGATAGCAATAGGGTCTATTCGTAAAGGCCATTGCTAACACTTGTACATTGGGTTGAGTTAAACCGAATTCCATGCTTTGCCTCAGGCATCATTACTTCCAAATTACTCTAAAATGACTATAATATTCTCCATTATATCCTTAATTAAGCATCACAGGACAAAGAACAAAGAGGCTTTGCCAACAAAGGACATTTCTGTGCAAATTGTTGTGAGGAGGGAGTTTTTGTTTGTGGCATCTCTTCATTGTTCTGGTAAAGCATGATGGAAAAAAGCCCTTTTCAATATTTTTATAATACATTTAATCAAATTATGTGTTATGAACCTGTGACTGGATAATGGCTTGACAGTGACTGTTGAACACTAAGGCGATTATGGAAAAAACTCAAAGTTTAAGGAGATAAATATAATATGATCACTTTTATGTATAAATCCATTGCCATTATTCCAAGGATACTAAATAATCGGATTTAAACAATAGGCAGTAAAATATTGTTGAACCAACAGCCTGTTTCTTGATTTTTAAGCTACTAGAAGTCTCATTTGGCAGCAGCTGGAAAAGGGGACAAGTGAATTTTAAAATTTAGACCATTTAAGAATGGCAAAATACTAACACAGAAAAGAAAACACGAATTAAAACTGATGAAATATTCTGACTGGCATGGAGAATAATACTTTTCTGACACTTGGAAACTACTGTGTTCATTAAAAAAAAAAAAAGAAAAAAAGTTAAACTAAAAATATGTTTCCAAGTAGCTAAAATGCCACCACATATTCTCTGTGAAAAGCTTGAAAACCCCTCCTCTAATGAGACTGGTTGCACTTCTGCATCTGCATGCATTTGGGTGGTGGATGTGGCAGCAACACCTTGAGATACCATCTGAGGTGAGTCCCTGGTGCATTGGGCAAGAGGCTTGTGCCCGAGGAGAGGCAGCCTGAGCTTGTGGAGTATGAGAGCAGAGCGGTCAGGGAGTGAGAAACGTATGTAAATGTATGAGAAAGTGTAAAGGCAAAGGGGAAATAACAGCAGCTCCTCAGCCTGGAGTGGATGAAACTCATCTGGAAATAGAAAAAAATTTATTTTGCAACTGTAATGGCATGGTCCAGAATAGCCCCTGACATAGGAGCTGCAGGGATTGTTCTGGAATTACTTGGGAGCTAGCTGAAGAAATAGAAGCTGCTAAAAACCAGTGGAAACTCTGCAAACCCCAGAGCAATTCCTCCCTCGTTTAGAGGTTCAAATATTTTTTAGAAATTTAAATAGGAGAGAGAAAAGCAGCTGTACAGTGCTTTGGGGATTTTGTGCTAGTCATTAAGAAAACATTCAGTGGCCTTTGCTAATTCAGAGTAGAGATATATTCTTGAAAAATATTGTGACAGAAAGTGCAATTGCAGCTCATAGACAGTTAGGTTTAACTATTAGATTTCAACTAGATGAGTGCAATATTCCTAATCAAAATCCACCATTTATCAGGAGTTTGAGAGAATTAGAGCTGCTTTATACTATTTCTTTGGTTTAAAGTGTGCAAATCGAGGTATTTGAAGGCTGTGTTGCATGTAAACACTTGGGGTGGAGGCTCTATGGCATTTGGGCTGGTGAAAGGGGCTGTGCAGGGTACCTGTGCTCATCCCAGCCTGCCATAAAGTGGTTGTTGAGAGCAGATGAAGCAGAAAGACTTTGGGGGTCTTCAAAGAGCTTGTATGAAAGGAAAAAGTAGCTGCGTTAATTCATTAAAAACTGGACAACAGTTTAATATATATATTTTGCAAAGTCTAGGCTGGTTGCAAATGCTGAGATGAAATTAATGCTACAAGATTAATTTCATTGACTGTAACTTCCTTTTTTGACCCAAGAATTAAGCTGGAAATTGCAGTAGCTCACTGATGGTTTTCTAGCTCATTTTAGCCTTGTTCTACAATAGCACCATTGGGTTTTCCTGAACTTGTTTGCTAATTTTCCCTAACTTCTGTAAATGCATGGATGTCTCAAAAATACAAACTCCTATGTCTTGAGTGAAACTTGATAGCAAGGGAGGAGAAAAAGTCTTATTAGTGCCTAATAAAGGGAAAAAAAAAACCCAAAACCAAACCAACCAAAGAAACAAACAAAAAACCCAAACCATTATGCCTGCCACCCAGGAGCAAAGTCCAAATCTGGTCATAATATGATGTTGAAGCATGATCGATAGCTGAGGGATGGACAAGACATCTGGGGAACATCAGAGGGACTAGACATCATGGAGAGGGGGAAGGAGGAATAGTGGTATAGCCTGGGAGCTGGAGCCACTAAAGACAAGTTACAACTATTAAGTATGGCAGCAGTGCGTAGACACAGACTGGTTTGGGTTGGAAAGGACCTTTAAGGGTCATCCAGTCCAACCCCTCTGCAGGGAGCATGGACATCTGCAAATAGAGCAGGTTGCTCAGAGCCCTGGCCAACCTCACATGGAATGGGGATTCTCTCATCTCTCTGGGCATCCTAGGCCAGTGTCTGACTACCCTTAGTGTATAAAATATCTTCTCACTAGTCTACATCTCCCCTCTTTGAGTTTAAAGCCATCAACCCTTGTCCTGTTGCAACAGGCCCTGCTAAAAAGATTGTTCCTATCTTTCTGACAGCCTCCCTTGCAGGCCACAATAAGGTCTCCCCGAGCCTTCTCCTCTCCAGACTGAACAACCCCAACTTGCAAAGGTCTGGCAACAAACCCTTAGTAAAATGGGCATCGTTAATTCTGGGGTGTGCAGAGTAACTCGTTCTGCATTGCATTTCTAGTGTTAGCATCTAGTGTCTTCCTTAGAAAGGGTATCTCTCAGTGTGATGATTTGCAATTTATATGCTGTTGGTGAGCTCTAACTGGACGTGGGTATCACGTGATGCTTTCTCTGTCACAAATCAGAGGAAAATAACTGATAGTATCTGCAAACTCATCCCAGAATGAGCTTCCTGGGGTGCCTGCTTAAATGCATCCCAATTGAGTTTTCTCCAGTGTTTGCTTAAAATGATTAGCAAGCAGGTTTTCAAAATTAATATATTTGCTGGCTTTGCTGAGAAAAACATGCAGCTAGAATGAGCTACCTCACTTCAGGGATTGTTCTGTGCATACCTATTTTTTTTCCCCAATATCCAAAGTGCCTAATGTAGCTGTTGTGCTTGTTTAATTTCATTACCTAGCAGTTAGTACAGTATTGTCATATTTCAGGGAACCAGTAACTTGGATCACAAAGAAGAAACTTTTTTTTTTCCCCTCCATTTTTCATTTTCTTTAAGTGGATAGAAAAGCTGCTGTATGTGAATCTCCCCTGGTCCTGCCTTGTTGCAGAGAACATCAGATGAGCATGTCATTGTCTGCTTTGGTTCTCTGGCATTTCTAGTGTTTCCTTTCTCTTCCCTTGTTTTGAATGATATCCTGAGGTGTTATCACTGAATTTTTAATATCTAATTATACCCTTTAGAAAATTGTCCACAACAACTTGTTTTGACTTGGTATTTATTTAGGCCATTATATTTGAGGTCAGGCTAGGATTGAAAGGTTGGAGTAGAGCAAAAGCTGTGCTGCAGACAGATCTGCTCATTTAAAATAATTTCCATTATACTTTGGTGTAGTTCAGAAGTTTTATCCCCTTAATAAACTCTGGTTTTGTGGATATTTTTTTTCTTTCTTTTGTCTTATTGTAGCTTTTCAAACCATCTGAATTTGTTGTGCTGAATTGAAATAATGATGCAGCATTTACTAGAACAGTGAGATTTTGTTTGTTTTGTTTTGAGGTTAGGTTTTTTTTTGGTCAGGGTTAATGTATTTGAAAGTACTATCAAAAATGAAAAAAGAAAGCAAATACCTACCCCCATAATATTAAATTTTGCAAATCTTTGTGATGAGTGAGGTTACTTATTGTTGTGTGCAACTGTGGGATGAGGAGAACTGTCATATCAGTGCCTAATGTACTGAATAATGGGACTTCTACATAAAGTGCATTTGCTTTGTTCCTGTAGTGACAGATGCAAGGAATTAATTTCTCTTAGCAAGAAATGTTCATTGAAGATAAGGCCTGAAATAAATACTGACACACAACTGCGAAACGCCCTGAAACTGTTTCTTGGTGACAAATTACTGCTGAGGTATATAGACCCTTCCACAAAAGTGACACCTATTGAATTTATTAGACAGATTATAGAGAGAGGACTGAATCTTTTTTTTTTTTTTTTTGTCCTGTTTGTAGAGCTGACATTTAACAGCTTTTCTTAATGAATTGGGTACAGCCTGCTGGAAACAAAAGTCAGATAGTTATAAAAACTCTTGGACTGTCTGCCATGGATCATGCAGCCACCAACACTGCACAGTAACTTTTTTTTTTTTGGTGCAGAGGTGCAACAGACCCTGAAGTTGGGGTTTAGGTCATTCATCTTTTCCTGGGAACCAGTGTGAGAGTTGCAGTTGGAGCTGTGAAGCCTCGGCAAACAGAGCGAAGCATGCAAACTGTACACTGCACTAGGCTGGATGTGCTGAGCAGGGTGCAGCCAAGGAGGAACCTGAAGGGCTGAAAATCATGCAGCCGAGCTGGTGGTAAAAATCAAATTTCCCAAGCAAAGGAGCCAATGCAGTCAGTGAAGTGTAAGCAAACATTTTGAAGTCAGCCTTTTGTAGAGGAATATATGCTTCCATAAATTTCTTTGGTGGATGTTTCTCTTTGGAAACCTTTGTTAAAACGCTTCCTCTGGTCATGTGTGGGCTTGTCTTAAATTCTGTGTCTTTTTTTTTTTTTTTAACATAGTCTGAAAAGATTTCATGTGACACTTCTTATCAGTACTTTGCCAAGGAGATTAATATCATAAACTCCAGTTTATACAGAGGGAGACTGTGATGCAGGGATGTGACTAAATTAGAACCATTTCCCTCATCCCCAACCTGTTGATGGAATCGGTGACAAAACCAAATCTGTTGATCATAACCCTGTATTACTTTCCATAGTCCAGTTCGTTTGGCTACAGCTTATTTTAGACTCCTAATCTTGTTACTTTTGCATTTAAGTGCAGGTTACAGTGTCATGGCACACAAAGGCTGCATCTCCTGTATCTTCAGGTCACCAGTCACTCAAGAATTCAGGAGCATGACAGGACAATGTGGCTCAGTGTGCAAAGGCACCAGGTCACTGGGTTGGTGTGCATTTAATCCTGTATTTAAAGTGCAAGCTGGCAAGCTCCTAATTAAATGGCTTCTTTATAATCTGCAAAAGCAGAAGCATAAAGACCTTCCTCATTGCACCTCCATCCAAATTACTATCAATGATCTTTTCAAAAGTAAACAGAGAAGTAATCCTCCCTCAGAATACTCTGAAGGAGAGGAGAATGAATTATCCTTCAGCAGCTTAGCAACAAAGCATCCTCAAGCAACTTCTGGTGAAGGCAGATTTGTGAGGGTGTCTCTGCTTTACCTTCAGTGAGCTTGTTTAGTTACCCCTCTCCCCCTTACTTCATATTCTTTTTTCCTAGAGCACTGCTGTAAGAGGTGGTATGCTGATAGACAGGTACCTATGCTATATGGAACAACCAACCAGAAAAAGGCTATTGAACATGTCCTGTCAGTACTGAACATGCTGCTGCTACTGAACATGTACTATAGGAGAGCATTACATGACATGTCTCACTGTAGTGGCTTCACAAGGGTTGAATTGACCCTTACCCAGAATGCTGTATAAGCTCACTGTGCTGCTTTGGTCCTGCTCTCCTCGCTGGTTTGCTGGATGCCCATAGGTGGGTGACTTTGCCTTGAGGGTAAAATCATAGAATTGTTTGGGTTGGAAGGGACCTTTTAAAGGTCATCTTGTCCAACCCCCTGCAGTGAGCAGGGGCATCTGCAACCAGAACAAGTTGCCCAGAGCCCCATCCAGCCTCACCTGGAATGGGTCCAGGGATGGGGCTTCTACCACCTCTCTGGGTAACCTGGGCCAGTGTGTCACTACCTTCAATCTAAAAATGTCTTCTTCACATGAAGTCTAAAACTTCCCTCTTTTGAGTTTAAAACCATCAGCCCTTGTCCTGTCATGACAGGCCCTGCTAAAAATTCTGTCCCCATCTTTCTGACAGTCCCCTTTAAGCACTGAAAGGCTGCAAGAAGGTCTCCCTGAAGCCTTCTCTTCTCCAGGCTGAACAACCCCAGCTCTCTCAGCCTGGCCTCACAGCAGAGGAGTTCCACCCCTTGCATCATTGCTGTGGCCTCCTCTGGCCCTGCTCCAGCAGGTCCATGTCTTGTGCAGTGAATAAAACATTACAAAGAAGTATTAAACCACACTTTTTCTGTTTACATAACACAGAGTCACCTCTGCAAATAGATAATCTGCTGACAGTGGTTCAGCTTGTTAGAATGGGAAGGTTTATCTCGCAGACTTCTTCAGTAGTTCTTCACAAAGGTGTAAATGGAGCAAATATACCTGAGTAGCAGATCCTAGAGGTTTTGGGCCTGTTGGGCCTGTTGTACATAAAGACAACCCAAGGCTATCCTGTTTCCACAGTGAAGTGTTCAAAGAAGCTGTCCATGTTAGCCATAAAAGAGAAAAGCCCAACTATGATTTGTATTTTATTCCCTGCATCTACCCTTCTCTAGCATCGAGCATCAGTTAGATTTTTTCCTTTCTCTTCCAGTCCTTTCTTATTTTTTGCTTACTCTAAATTACCACCTGCATCAGGAAGTGACATCTGTGTTTGGCATAAAAAACTTTCTGAATCCAAGACCACCCTAACTCAGAGGGAGTGTGAGGAATCTAACTGATGCCATCTACACCACTGCACGGGAGTGAGATGGTGCCTGTACAGTGCACTGCAAAAATGAAAACTTCAGCTTAGCATTGACAAGCCCCAAAGTGCTTTGAATCTCAGGAAAAGATTGTTTTGATTTTCTGTGATATGTGTAATTTTAGTAGGGTTTGTTTGGGTTTTTTTGTTTGGTTTTTTGTTTGTTTGCATTTTTGTTTGTTTGTTTGTTTTGTTTGTTGTTGGATTTTTGTTTTGTTTTGTGGGTTTTTTTCCCCTCTCCAGTGATTTAAATTACTTTGAATCAACTAATTCGGCCCCAGACTGGTATTGAACATAATGACTCATCCCTAAATTAATATTGTCTATCCTGAAATACTCCTGTCTAAATCACAGGAAGATTCATGCTCCTCACAAAGTCAGTTACATGTAAATGAGTTCTGCAACAGTTGATTAGGTAATGATGTAATTTATAGGTCTGGGTCAGCCAATGTTTTCCTGATCTGACTTGAAATGGACAAAGAGTGGGTAACTAAACAGCTGTTCTGTAAATTTTGACAATTCTCTGAGTGAGAAAAAGAGGAATAATAATAAAAAATAATAATAAAAAAGAATAGCAAGTAGAGCCTGAATCAGGACAAACTGCAGTATGCAGTACTGCAGGAATATCCAGTTCCAGCCTCACTTCTTCCTCATGTGCTGTGGCATTATGTAATAAACCTGCCTCTCTTTCAGCAAATTCTGTCTTGTAAATGATGTGCTCAACACCAGTGCTTGAAAGGGGCTATAGTAAGGGGATCTGTTAGTGTGAAGAATAAATTCACATAATTAGACTGAGTTCAGTGGTCTAGGTGAAACCTCTGTATAACTGAAGTCAGTCATTTTAGACGCTTGATGTACATTGGTCCTCTCACATCCCTACAGACTGTGGCATGTGCTGTGTTTCAATCACAGTGATAGGAGGGACTGGCAATAGCACAGAGCATCCTACACATGGGTTTTTGTGGCTGTAGAGCCCACACGCTGAACGGTCTGCAGGCAATGCATGGGACAATTTTTCTTCTGAAGGTCTTAAGTAGTAGAGACCCAGTGGTGAATCGGAAGTCTTGACATGAGCCAGCAACATGCACTCGCAGCCAAGAAACCAGTTGCACCCTGGGCTGCATCCCCAGCACTGTGGGCAGCAGGTCAAGGGAAGGGATTCTGCCCTCTGCTCTGGTGAGACAGCCTTCCTCCCCTGGAAGATGGGCCTGGGCCCAGCTCTGGGACTAGGGGTGATGGTTTTAAACTAAAAGTGGGAGATTTTCATTAGATAGAAGGAAGAAATTCTTTTATACTGAGGGTGGTGACACCCTGGCCCAGGTTGCCCAGAGAAGTGGTAGAAGCCCCATCCCTGGAACCATTCCAGGTCAGGTTGTCTAGGGCTCTGAGCAACCTGCTCTAGTTGCTAATGTCCCTGCTCACAACTGGGGGTTAGACTAGATGACCTTTAAAGGTCCCTTCCAAACCAGTCTATGACTCTAATGAATAAATGGAGAATTATTAACTTATCAGCCAAGCATGAAACCTTTTAGGTGTTTGGGTTTGGTTGTGTTTTGGTTTGGTTTTGGTTGTTTGTTTTTGGTGATTCTCAACTTTGGATACTGGCTATTTTTATGTATTACCCAGCCTGTTGGTAAATGAGCTTTTTTCCCCATACATCTCTGTTCACCGGGTCATGCATTTCAGACTTAAGTGTAATCTTGGCCTCCTTAGGAGGAAGAAATTGTCAGTTGTTCCTTCTAATGACTGGTGGGTTTCTGGTAGGACATACTGCCATAGTATTAAGCATCAGAGCAAGCATGGCTGTCCTGGATTGTGATGTGCTGGCTTCTGGTAGTGGTAGCTGCAATAATAACTGAATGATACAACTTGACAACTGTTCCATGTTATAAAATATGACACTTCTTTTTGCTTATTTCTGTGTTGCCGTGAACAAGTAGAGCTTCCTCTCTTCATTCCACAAGTAAGAGAGAAGTGGTGGCAATGGAAAAAGAAATAATGTCTGTCTGTCTTTCTTTCTTTCTCTTTTCCCTTTGCTGGTATAAGTTCCCAGAACGTTAGTGATTGGAAGGGACCTTGAAAGATCATCTAGTCCAATCCACCTGATGGAGCAGGATCACCTAGATCAGCTCAGGCAGGAATGCATCCTGGCGGGTTTTGAATGCCTCCAGAGAAGGATACCCCACAATCTCTCTGGGCAGCCCATTCCAGTGTTCTGTCACCCTCACTGTGAAGAAGTATTTTCTCATATTTATGTGGAACCTTGCACCTGTTGCCCCTTGTCCTATCATTGCTTGAGACAGAGAAGAGCCTGGCTCCATCTTCCTGACACTCACCCTTTACCTATTTATAAACATTAATGAGGTCACCCCTCAGTCTCCTCTTCTCCAAGCTAGAGACCCAGCTTCCTCAGCCTTTCCTCAGAAGGGAGATGTTCTTAATGATCTTTGTGTCTCTGTGATAGATTCTCTTAAGCAGTTCCCTGTCCTTCTTGAACAGAGAGGCCCAGAACTGGACACAGTATTCCAGATGTGGCCTCACCAAGGCAGAGTAGAGGGGGAGGTGAACCTCTCTTGATGTACTAACCGCACCCCTTCTAATACACCCCAGGATGCCATTGGCCTTCTTGGCCACAGGGCACATTGCTGGCTCATGGTCATCCTGCTGTCCACCAGGATCCCCAGGTCCCTTTCCCCTACACTGCTTTCCAA
>JANIJG010007017.1:2361-47570 GCA_024611175.1 Megaceryle torquata | reverse complement strand
AAGCTTTCAGGGTACCTTCTGTGTTGTGCTTTTTGTGCAGTGCCAATCTCAAGAAATGATACAGAACTATTGAAAAAAAAGCTGTAATACAGTGCTGATGCTCTGCAAATTAATAATGCCTGAGCAAGAGCATGGTCAGTTGGGCAGCATGACACTTTTCATGTTCCTCCTTCTTATGATTTCAGTGGTTAAATCTCAGCCTTCAGAAGTGACTTTCACAGAAATAGTTGCTAATAAAACCAGCCTCAGCAGGAAGATGACAATGAACTTCATTCTATTTGTGCTGCCAGCTTCCAGGAGAATAAAGGACTATTTAAATAGATGCTCTGATTCCATGTAAGGAATCAGTGGCCATGAGGTACGAATCTCAGAATGACAGCAATGATGTATTTATTCCAGGCTGTAGACTAATCAGGAGATGAATATGTGTTTGTCCAGTTCAGTGTTAGTCTTGCTAGTTAAGCTGATTAGTGACATATCTGGGGATAGGGCAGTGATTTGTTATCCACTGTCACAAATCAATCTATAAATAAATGTGACAGAATAAGTGCCATGATTTGGGGTAGCTGGTTTTTGGTTGGTTGGTTTTTGGGGTTTTTTTTAGAGAGCCGAGGATGTCTTATTCTGTCCAAAACTGGAGGCAGTCATGCTAATGAGTGGGAGATGATTATGATAGATCAGCAGTGGGGATTTGAGTTGGTAATAATCTTTGTTTGCTCTGTTTCTTGCTTGCAAGGAGAAGGATTTCTGAGGGGAACTCAGTGGTAAAATGTGAGTTGGCCCTGGTGAGTGATGCTAAGGGTAGATATGGCAGAAGCATGGGATGAGCCTCACACATAATTTGGGGGTGGAAGGGGAGCTGTGAGTGAAATATAATTATGACTTGCCTGGCTGGTAATGCTGCCTTGAAGTTTCTTTCCTCCCTGTAATGTGAAGATGTTTTCAGTGCAGATGGAAATGCTGTTGCTAACCAACACGCAGACATGAACACTAAGAGTATAAAACCACTGGCACCTCTAAAAAGAAAATGTAAAGGCTTTTCATCTGGAAGATATTTATACTTGCTAATAGCTTCTCACAGTGCTAAACTTGTGTGTGGTATTGGCTCACAAATGAGAGGTTAAAAATTCCAAAGGATTCCTCTGGACATGAACCCAGGGTAGTTTTAAGGTTCCTGGCAGTGAAGAGTTCTAGCTCAGCCTGTCTTGCCATCCAAAGATGGACTTGTTAATTTCACTGCAGATCTTCCTTTGCTGCTAGTTAGGAATGAGGGAAAAAAAATAAATTAAATTGGAAGTGGTTATATTTCAGGAAAAACATGTGTTGTTTTTAAAGAGAGGAATTGCTGTACTAGCCATAATGATGCACCTAATCGAGCATCCTGAATAAGCTCCTGATGCTCTGCTTCATTTGTGTCAGACAGCCAGCCCAACAAAGGCATGGGAAATTGAAATTGCCCTTCAAAGCTGGACCTCTGAGGGCTGGCATGTCACCTGCATGCTCTGCCAACCAATCGTGCTGTGCTTGGACCTGCCTCTCCAGAGGAATTGCCTTCTTGCTACCCTGCTAGTCTTTGGTGGCACCTCTCCCCTCATCACTTAAGGAAACGCATTCCATGTTACCAAAAGAAGAAAGAAGGAAATTATTGCAGTACATGGATGTCTGAAGAGCAATTGCTTGTGTTGTTTTCAAGTCTACATTCTTTTGAGACAGAAAAGTTTGAAGGTTGCTCCAAACCATCCTTGAAACCATTCAAATGTTTTTCTGACAGACTGAGAATTAGCTAAGATTGAATTAGGGTTGACTTGGAGTATTTTTTTTACTTGGTCAGAATGACTTCTTTTTGCACATACTCTCAAGCAGAGTAATGTCAAGCAGAGCAATGTATATGTAAAAGCAACCAGAACACAGATAAACAGACTCATACCTGGCTACTTCAGACTATTTCCTCTTGTCCTAAACTTGTTTCTCCAGAGAAGAAACCAAACCCATCTGGCTCCAACCTCCTTTCAGAGACTTGCCAAGAGCTAGAAGGTCTCCTCGACCCTCCTTTTCTCCAGGATGAACAATCCCAGGTCCCTCAGACCCTCCTCACAAGACTCGTGCTCTAGACCCTTCCTCACCTTCATTGCTTTTCTCTGGACACAGTCCAGCCCCTCAATGTCCTTCTTGGAGTGAGGGGCCCAAAACTGAACCCTGTATTTGAGGTGTGTCCTCCCCAGTGCCGAGTACAGGGGATGATCCCTGCCCTCCTCCTGCTGGCCACACTAGTGGTGATGCAAGCCAGGATGCTGGTTGTCTTCTGGCTGACTTTAACTCTTGGTGAGTTAAACCAAAGAGTCTTTCCCAAAACCTCTGCCACAGCAGCCTGCCTGCCTGACTTCTGGACAAGCTGATTTGTGAAGGGGCCAGTGCAGAGCAGATGACTGTCTGGGAGGGCTTCTTGGGCTGCAGGGGGGTATGGGAGTAGCCGCTTAGGGCTTTGTGTGCCCTGGTCCCTGCTTGTTAGGACATATTAATTTTCACTCTTTCTTCAGATAGACTGTTCCATCATTCAGGTGCATGTTGCATCATTTGAGGTACCTGTCTTATGCTGAGATGCCATCTGATTTTATTTTGTTCGGGTTTTTTCTTTTTGGGAGCAATCTTTTCTGTTTGGGGTGAAAACAAACTGTGCTCGAACAGTGCTTCACATTTCTAAATACAAAAGTTGGCTTTCTTAAGTGAGCAGCACACTCTCTCTCTCTGCTTCTCTGTCTCCCCCCCGCCCTGCTTCCCTCTTTGCTTGCTTGTTTCTGCTGGAGAGATGGGGGGGGGCATTCTTGGCAACAACTGAAGATGGATCCTAAGTGGTGCACAAGCGCACACATAGCAATTTGGCACGCAGC
This sequence comes from Megaceryle torquata, assembly GCA_024611175.1. Taxonomy (NCBI): domain Eukaryota; kingdom Metazoa; phylum Chordata; class Aves; order Coraciiformes; family Cerylidae; genus Megaceryle; species Megaceryle torquata. The sequence continues at coordinate 44,682 of JANIJG010007017.1, read as the reverse complement.
AGGGGCTGGGGGCGGGAGGCAGTTTGGATTTGTCAGCTCATCGGCACAGCTAGGTTCTTGTCAAACACCAGAAGTTGCACAAGTCCCTGGTGGCTGAGCTACAATCAGCAGAGCTGTGTTGGTCTGGAAGAGCAAAGATGTGAGGACACAGGATCATTTCTGCGTTGCATCACAGTTTACAAATTGGGTCGCAATCCAGTGTTACCTCCTCAACACCCGTTCTCTCTCTTGTCCTGTGTGTCACAAATTTTATGTCAGGTGTGATATCTATCCTCTGCCTGTGTATCTTCATTTCCCTGCCTTCACAGAACAGCAGTTCTGTTAATTGTGATTCTGTTATCACAGAATCCCAGAATGGTAGGGGTTGGAAGGGACCTCTGTAGATCATCTTGTCCACCCAGAGCAGGGTGCCCAGGATTGCATTGTCCAGACTGGTTTCGAGTCTATCCAGAGAAGGAGACTCCACAACCTCTCTGGGCAGCCTGGGCCAGGTTCTGGCACCCTCCCAGGAAAGAAGTTTTTCCTCCTGTTCAGGTGAAAACTCCTGGGTTCCTGTTTATGCCTGATGCTGTTTGGGATATGTGCTTTCATCTGTGGGTAAACTGTAGCTTTGAATATGTTGTCTTCATTCTATGAATCTCTCAGGTGCTTCAATTCATGCTGCATGAATTTCTTCAAGATATCTCAGTAACAGGACTGTGTAACTCTGTGATTAGGATCTTGCCTTGACCTCCACTGTTGTAGGAGATGTTGAGTCTTAGTGAACCATCAAATGGTTTGGGTGGGAAGAGACCTTTAAAATCACGCAGTTCAACCCCACTGCAGAGAGCAGGGACATCTGCAACCAGAGCAGGTTGCTCAGAGCCCAGTCCAACCTGACCTGGAATTTTGACAGGGATGGGGCATCTGTCACCAATCTGGGCAGCCTGGGCCAGGGTCTCACCACCTTCAGTGTAAAAGAATTTCTTCCTTCTGTCTCCCCTCTTTTAGTTGAAACCATCACCCCTTGTCCTGTCACAACAAGCCTTGCTAAAAAGGTTGTCCCCATCTTTCTGCCAGGCTCCTTTAAGTACTGAAAGACCATAGGTGCTGCAAAGTCCTGAGGAGTTATTTTAGAAACCATTAAGCCAATCTGTGATGTAAGGCTTGGCCTGGAATTTATTTTGTGCTAACCTGATGAACAATCCAGCCTTCCCCAGAGTGATAGAGATGGGATAATTACAGCCTTCTGTAGGACTGGAGCTAGGACATTCTGGAAATCTTGCTCTAGGACTTGAGCAGTTCAGAGGATCTACTGCTTGGTCTTCTCTCCTACAACACAGCCCTGCACATCACGCAGCCCATTCTGCACACCAGATGGACAACTGTGTCTATTGCTAGGTTCCAGATTAAATGATGTGCTTAAAAAACTGAAACAAAAGAAAACGTGATGGTTATTGGCAACCAAAGAGGAGAACAGATCCACATGCATCAAAACATTCAATCTTTTGTTTGGGTAATTAAAGGGTGGCTGACAGAGTTCCAAAATAAGCCTCTAGTCCAGTGATTCAGGCATTCTGCCAAGTTAAAATCCTGTTGCAGAAATATATGAATATTCCCTGGTATATACAGACTGGCTGGAAACTTGCATATTGCTTTTGTCTTATAAGAATTTATTTTACTAAAATAGCAACAGTTTGAAATTGCAGACATCTGAGCACTCTGGAGCTGTAGCTTGGTGGGTAGAGCTTTGTTGCTGCGTTCAGTTATCTTGAGCCAGGGAAGGGAACCTAACTTACATTTTTTATATAACCACCAGGTGTTTTGGCAAAGAAAAATAAAGGGAGAGATAAAGTGTGGCCATGATTGTCCTACTCTTCAGTCTAAGCTACAGTCCCAGCTGTTTAGTGGTGCTGTGATGAAGTACAACCCCCAGGTATTGGTACTTGAAACAATTGTAGTAAAAACTGGAGGCACCTCCACAACAAAGCAGAAGCCAAGTGGGGCTTTTGAGCGTCTGGCTGTTGTATATCTGATCACACCTATTGTGGTCCTCTTGTATTCTTGAGTTTCAAAGTACAGGGGCTGAAGGAGCTGGGCTAAAAAATGCTTTTCCTCTCATTACTGTAATATTGATTGTTGCTATAGTGTGTAGCAAGCTAGGTCGGCAACATCATGGGAGACCGTACACTCACTAGAAAATCTGTGATGTCATAAAAAAGACAATTAGCATATAAAACTCAATAGTAGGATAAAATCTCTTGTGGGCATTGCATGTGAGCACATCCAGGTCCAACAGCAGCCTCATGCCAGTGTCTGAGCAGCTCATTTCGTGCTGGAAGTGCTTGCGCAATATTGAGTGATGATGATACCGGCTGTGCCGAGGTTCTTGAATTACAGCTCGAAGGCGGCCAGAAGGGGACATGCTGTGCCTGCAGGAACAGCTGGCTTGCTCCTAGACCGAAAAGCAGAGGGCTGGAAGCTAAGATTGAAAAAGAAATAAGTAGTTTCCTGCATATCTCTACATTTTTATAACTTTCTTGGTGAATATGGATTTGTCAAATTTTGTTCTTTGTACTGGCATGCATTGGTATGTTCTCCAATATATAATGCAAGCTTAAATCAGGCAGCTAAATCTCAATGCCCTCAGAGGTGAGATAGTCTCAAGCTTTGAGCTAGATTTAGTCTTGACTTAATCTTGAATTTTTTGTGATGAGAAGTCTAGCTAGGGACACGCATTTCCTGAACTGACTACTCAAGCCACACCTCAGCCCCAAACATCCCTCACTAAACTGATGGCTGGTGCTTTCCTCCTTTAAGGAAAGCTCTGAATTTCTTCCTCGGGGAGCTCTATGCTCTATACTGAGCAAAGAGAAGAATAATTAAAGTTATTTGTTTATATAGGTCACTGACTGCGTGTAGGCACTCAACAGGTTGTGTCAGTCACATCAGGGTAAAGCAGGCATCTCATATTCCAGTTTGGTGAATGTTACATGGGTTAGAAGAACTGGATCTGAATCCATGTCCCTTAAAATAAATGTTCTTTTCTCTCGTGGGCTGGATTACTCGGCTTCCATCACCTGGCATCTTTCCTCTGAAAGACTGTAGAATACAAAGAGAATTTTCCAAATCTACCAATAACACTCTCTGAAACATGTAAATGTTAAATATTTATTTTAAGGATTTAGTCTAAAGATAGATGTTCTGGCTAAAGAGAAGATTTTTTTGTTGTTGTTGTTGTTTTTTGTCTTGTTGTTTCTTTGGTTTTGGTTGTGGTTTGTTTTTGGTTTTTTGTTGTTGTTGTTGTTGTTGTTGTTTTTGTTTGTTTGTTTGGTTGGGTTTTTTTTACCTGAATGACTTGAATGGTTAGTCAGGGAATGAGTAGAGAATATTTGGCTACTGCAGGCTGGCAAGACCCCATCTTGATTTGGCTGGGTAAACAAACAACACAGCCTGTAGGGAAGGATAGAACTTGCCCAGATCTTGGCCTTATCTGCCATCAAAAGAGACTTGGTTGTAGAAATTAACCAAGTTTCTTTTCCTCAGGGATCAAAGAGGTTACTCAGAGGATGCAAGAGACATGTAGGGATTCAGCTGTGTCACGTTTTCACTCTAATGCAGCTATCTAGGGAGCTTCCCCTGTTTTGCAGGAGTAGAAACATCTAGTTTTGTTTCAGCTTCCTCAAACTGCATCAGCTTTCTTCTTCAGAAGTTAAGGTCTCTCTACATTTACTTTAGATGTTTGTCCCTTTAATTCTTACAGTTTCACAAATGTTTCTGGTGTATTTTTAAGTTTTAGCTTATAATAACCTTTTATTTAAAAAAAAAAGAAAAAAAAAAGAAGGCACCATCTGGTCCCTGACATGACTTAAAATAAAAATGCAGCCCATCCTGAATCCAGCAGTGAGACTTTACAACCTTCACAACCCAGTGTGAGAGTTTCCTCACCTCTGCTTCTCCACAATCACTGCCACTGTTGGGTCCCGTTCCTTCCACATAGGTCTTACACGAAACAGGGCCTTGCAGCTCTTGCTTTCCATCCCTTTCATCTTGAGCACAGTCATTTTATGGGAACAAAATGGATGCATCAAAGAAGATTACAGCTTGGACTGGGGAAGGTCTGCTGTGAGCTGCTCGGTTGGAGAATTTGGAGTTGGAGCTCACGTTCGTATTCAAGCTGCCCTCTGGTGCTGATTGCTGCTGCAGTGCACAGCTTCCTCGCCTCCCTGGGTGTCTGGAGACCCCCACGGTAACCAGGGAGGAGAGGGAATCAACAGCTGCAAAATTTCCTTAAAAAAAAAAAAGTAGCCCAGTTCTGAGTGTTTTATTTTAAGCAGGATGTTAACATGTGATGTTATCATTGCAGGTTATGCTGGGCAGGAAGGTTTTCTTGATTTTTGGGTTTTATGAGTCACTTAGAGCAGTAGCTTTTTTTACATTCCTGCAGTATGCAGCAGCACTGTCTGTCATGGTGCTTTTCCAGTAGCCACAAATCAAAGCACGCCACTACATTGTGCCATTATCATACGATCGTCACCCTCGGCACAGCTGAGGCTCAGCCTGATGTTTGTCTTCCAGCCGAAGTTGTCGGGTGCCGAGGTAGCAGAGACAATAAATATGAATTTATTCTTTCCTGTTTGTGGCCAGCAATTTTGGAAGGAGCCAAACTACTGCTGGTGAGAAAACCAGGCTAATGTGCTGAACAGGGAAGGAGCTTGCGGGACTCTGGGATTTCTAGTCAGGTTATTAATCCAGTGGGAGATTCACTGTACTGGTTTTTTGGGGTGGGGGAAGATTCCTTTCAACTAAAGGCTGAGCTGGTCATTTACTTGCCTGCGAGCTGCCTGGTGCCTGGATCTCACTCCCGTCCCTGGAGCCGGCGGCGCGGGTGGCTAATATTAGCCGCGCAGCTGATTGTCCCGGTTGGTGCCCTGCGACAGGTGCGGGACGGCTGGAATCCCGCCCGGACCGATGCTGGCGCTGGCACCAACCTTCCCATTATATCAGGAAGGACCGAGTCCCATTACCATGATGCCCTGGCCCCCCCCCTCTGGGCTGGCCCCAGCTGTCTGTGGGACGTGCAGCGGGGTGGTGGGTGCCCTGGGAGGCTGCTGCGGGTAGAAGCAAACTGTGACTCCTCCGGAGCAGAAAGCTGAGAGATTCCTGGATGGGATCGCTCCTGCTGTGTGGATGGGGTAAGGAGAAGGTCTCAGCAGAGCCCCAGGCTGATGTTCTGTAGCGCTGCTCTCAGAGGAGGGAAACACACACACAAAAATACTAAAACTCAAGTCTCAGCGCTGTGAAATTAGCAGATACGGGCTGTGTTTGCTCCTCTGTCTGCCACATTTTCTTTACAGCACAGCACTTTGGGTTTGTATTAATTTTAATCGGCGTTCTTTAATATTGGAATGCTCCTGTGCAAAGTTACTTTCAATTCCAGTGGTGATTAGATGGTGATGATGTGTTTTAATAATAAACAGGGGAGAGATCTAGAAAAAGAAATCAAATGTGCTGACTGTGTTTGTTGGAGGGGGAGAAGTGCTATTGCCGTGCTCTAAAAGAACCTGATTTGTCTGCTCAGGGCTAGTATCTTAAGGTCTTTCATCTCCTTCCTTTTTTGTGTTTATTTTATTTATTTTTCCTAAATCATAATAGTTTCTTTTGGTAAGAACAACAAAGTGTCTAGGTGGTGTTTACTTAGCATAAAGGCTGGAGAGAGGAAGGAAGAGCTAAAGGCTTGAAATCCTTCTGAGGATCACATCTAGTGTCCTGTTCCCTTTACATGACACCTCTCCACTGACTGTGAGGAGAGACAGTGCTGTCAGGCACATCAAAAGATCTCTGTGTCACAGTGTGACTTCTGCCGAACAACGTGCCTGTGCCCGCGTGGTACCTATGTGCACGGTCATGGACAGAGTGAAGCAGGTTTGCCTAGGGAGTTGTGTAGGCTCCATCTGCAGTGTGACAGTCTGCTGTGTGCTGAGAGTCAGATACTGTTGCTTCTAAATTAGGGGGAAAAAAAGGCAAAATAAAAGAAGACACTATCTCTGAAATCCATTAATTTCTGCTCTGAATTGGTCCACTACCAAGGGTGGAAGGTCAGCCCCAGCAGTGCTCCTCCTGGAGACTTAGATTGATGCAAAAGGCACTAAAATCAGTGGGAATCCCTCCCTTGACTGTGGTAGGCTTTGGATCGGCACTGTCCTCACTATTTCAATCTATGGATAGCACTGAAGCCATTTTTTGGCAGTTGAGAAGTGCGTGCTATCTGGGCCAAATAAACACAATATGGAACTGATGAGAGAGGTCCAACTTCACAAGTGTCTTTTGGTGCAGTCAAGGTCTAAGTTTCTTCTAGGAGAGTTTTTTTGTTTGCGACTGTTAAAAATCGAATGTGGTCTTGTCAGGAAATAGAGAAAATACCTTTTCTCAGCTATGTGTGACAATTACACCAGAGGCTCTTGGCTGCAGGAACCATATCATCTCAAAGGGTTGCAAGGTCTTGCTGGGCTGGTACCTCTGACTGAGGACACCGTGCTACTGTAACACTATTACTGTCCTGCTGCTCATGACATCTCCACAGCCAGCACTGCACTAGGGGCTTGATGTGGTTGGTTGACCATGAGGACACTATGTAAACTATGATAATCTCATACATCTCGTAATGCCTTGACTCATTCTTCCAGCCAAAACCTTTCTCCAGCTCCCTCTCTGCTTCCCACTGACCACCCACCCCAGTTTCTCTTCCTTTGTTTGGATATGTGAAGCAGAATTTGCTCCGTGCCTGAGCAGGAGCACCCACGCAGGGATGACCCAGCACTAAGGGCGGGTGTTTTGCTGAAGGGAGATGTGCCAAGGAATGGGGAAATGACGTGGCCACCTCCCTTTGGAAGTCAGTTATTTGTGATTTTGAAAGGGCCTTTCTAAGCAGCTCACAGAGAAGCTGTTTGCAATTGTGATGCCAGTTTTTAAATGCAAAAGTGGATTTTGCTGCCACTAAACTCAGCAGCTGAGAGTCCTTCGGGAGAGGTGCAGCAGCCCTGGAGATTTGGTGCCTTGTGAGGATCTTAAGTCCAGGTAGGAGAGTATAAATGAGCATGTGGATCTCCAGCAGTGCTGAGAACTGAACAGCACATTAGCTAACAAGTTTTAATTATTTTTTTAATCATTATGAGAAAATGCTCAGAGTTATGAAAAGATGAAGAAATGTAAAATATTTCTCCTGCATTATCCAAGATCGGGGATTTGTGTACAGAAATTAGAGGGCATAGCTGAAGAAGTTTTACAATTGACCTTTCATAACCAGGCAGATCATGCAGTCATTGCTGTACCTGCACAATTCTTTCTTTTTTTTTTTTTTAAATTAAAATTATGTATCATGTTCATAGGAAAATGACCTTATAGGTTTATGGCCTCTGCTATTACATTATGTAGTACATCATACTCATAAGTTACTATCACATCATTCCAATAATTTCTTGGGCATTTAACTTGTAAAGTCACCACAACATATTATGGGAAAATCCAGTTGCATTTCTAAGCAGTATGGTAATGCCTGCTCTTACTGTAAACACAGCATCTCCTCAGAGTTATTTTAATGTGGTTTTAAGGAAATAGAAGAATATACTCTTCATGATAATATACCCATCTCGTGAGGAAGACAATCCCTTTTGCTTTGTCTACTATTACAGAAATCTAGCTTTTCCTCTGCCCTAGGGGAATATATCTATGTCTGCATTGGAGAGTAGGATTTCTATAGCATCCAAAACCATGGGCTAGCTGCTCATCAAATTGACCCTGCCACTGCTGCTGGTGGAGCTGGTGATAACCAAACATGGAAGCGAGGTATCCCTTGGTCGTGTAGTGACAATCCTGCACTTCTGTGCATTTGTAAAATAATGTTTCTTTCCTTTTATGGCACAGAAAATATGGTGCTGGCCTGTTTCCTCCTCACCAAGGTCTAGAGACAAAGAGCAAGGGAGAAACTCTGTTTGGTGGAGAGAAGACTGGGACAGATTTTCTACCAGATGCTCCACAGAGCAAAGGCAGTTTCCAGACAAGTTTGTTTACAGCTACGTGCGTTGTTTAATAACTTTCACCTCCTAAAAAAAGCAAAAGAGGGAGGGGAAATGATAGGAAATGCAGAAAAAGAATGCATGAAGAATTTTAGTGTAGGCTACAATGGTACTTAAGGGAACTATGTGATCCATTCTTCGGGGAGGTCTGAGGAGAACATACTCATGGGGAGACTCCTGTTGGTGTTCCAGGTGCCTCCTGTTCTTGTTTCAGTTGTTATTGACAAACTTCACTGGCAAAATAGGGCAATGTTAATGTGTTCTGACTACAAGTGATTATACTTAGATGTCTTTGTCTTGAATCTAGATCTGCCATAGGTCTGTCTAATGCTGAGTTTCACTTGTTACTACCCTGGCAAGCTCAGCCAACAAGCTCGCCCATCTCTCCCTTGCTACGATGGCAACTGCTCCTTTGCTTATGCTCCCATCTCTTCACTGCAGTGATGAAAAGAGGTTAGGTAAAAATCTCTGCATCCCAGCCTTCAGACTGGAATGTGTGCAGGGAGGGGAGGATGAGAAAGCAGCACCATTATTCACAGGGAGAGGATCCTGTATCCATTCCTTCTTAAAGGAGGGAGGCGAGATGTTCAGTAACCCAGTGGGTTGACATCTCATGTATGGAAGGCTCATAAAGAAGGTGCCCATTGAACCGTTAGCAACATGTTGGCAGCTCCAGGCAGGTCAAGTGGTAGTGGAAGAGTGATGAAATGGAAAAGAACAGCAGCCCAGGATCCCCATGCAATACAAAGGCATGGAGCGGGAGCAGAGTAGGTGACTATTGGTGATGGATGATGTTGAGACCTCAGAGAGAAATGGCATAATAAATGGTTGGTCTGACACAGTACGAAATGTTTGCGTAGAACTGACAGGTAATAAATAAGATAGTGTTGCTATAGATCCTTCAGGCAGTGCTGGAGTAAAAATACTTTCTGATCTTATTTTCTCTAAGGGAAGAAGGTAAGGGACTCTTATTTGTAATAGCCAGACATTAATAAAACTGTGCTGCATACAGTTGGTGTAATCTAAAGCTGATACAGGTTGGAGTCAAGTCCTGCTGCAGCTGTAGGTTCTCGGGTATCATAGCTAAGGTTACAAAACAACTTCCCATGTGGCTTGTCTCATATCGCTGTCTGGAGCTGAGGCCCCACTGCTGTAGCTATGGTTAAAACACCGTCTTTTCTTGCACTCATTATCAGGGCTGCCACGAAGATGGGGACAATCAGTTTGCCCCAGGCTTTGACTCATTATATGTGACACACAGTAATATATAAGAGGACCACAGACTCAACTTCTTCTCTGTGGAGTTTCCAAGTGTTGCTGTTTATCACTTTCTATAGTTTGTGTTTGTTTGGTGGTGTTTTTTCCCCATTTTTGTATGAATCTTCCTCTCCTGCTCATTTTTGTTTGAATACCAGGAAACAGCCCCCTTGCTGCTGCTGCAATGGTCAATTAAGTAAGTGCTTCATGCTAGTTTTTGCTGGGTAGAGAAACATTATCTGGATGCAGCATTACAAAATTAATCAAGACTTTGTTAAGAAATCTATTCATTGATTTAACAACCTGGAAGGGTTTGTTCAAAAACCAGGTTAACATCTCTTGTTTAAAAAAAATAAAAATAAAAGGAAGGAGAGTACACTGACTGTGTTTTTAACATTTTGAGGTAGCTTCAAAAGTCTTACCCACAAACCCCCTGGGATCAATGAAGCAATGTCCCCTCCTTTTTCTTTGCCCTATAGACACCTAAGGAATGCATAAGAAATGTCATACTGCTTGTTTTTATTATTTTTTTTCTTTCCAGTTGTGCCTGAGGGTTAGTGAGCAGACAGGGAATGACAACACTAAAATTATCTACCTAGCCTCAGTGTATAAGGTCTTGTACAATGCATTTCAGAATACTTTCTGGGAGGGTTTTTGTTTTTTGAGGTGGCTCTTTACCCCTTGAGAAGCCCACTGTCCATATTTAAAGGACAATTATCCTGCTGGAAAAACAAATCCCCCGAATTCCCTCTTAGAAAATCATGCTCTGGTTTCCAAAGCTTACACTGCTAAAACTGTGAGATATAGTGGGCCACTGCTAGTTATGATGGGTGGTGTTAATAAATAAGGAGCCAGAAGGGGGTTTAATGTCCCCTCCCAGGTGGGATGCTGATGGCTACAGTGGGACTACTAGGTCTGTCCAAGAGAGTGTTTATAAAATGGGCATTGAAGTTAAATGGTACAGTATGTGTGTTTTCATATGTGTGTAATCTTAGAAGCTTTGTCATTTTGGTGCCTTCTTGTTGCACCTGACTCTGTATGTTTTCTTGTCCATGATGTGAGCTTCTGGTACTTAGGACTTGGCAGGGAGGGAGGTCTATTTTGGGCTAGGCATGTAGTGACGTAGGATTTGACTTAGAATATTAGGCAATGGCCTAATGGTTGTTTTATAAACCTACTGAGTACCAGCATTTGGAAAATGAGGTCTGCAAACCAAAACAAAGCATTTTTTCCCAAATGTGTCCCATAACGGTGGGAGCTCAATGTGACTGGAGAGGTTCTTGCTATTTCCTGTGCTTCTGCAGTACACTAAGCCAAAACTAACGGGATTTTAGAATTACTTGCTGTTCAGCACAGCATTGGCATCACGGGATCACACTGCAGGACTTTCCAACCACTGGAGTATACAATGTTAAATATATGCAATATAGTTTCCATAGTATTGTGTTACATTCCCTCCTGTTCCCTAAACCCTGTGTTTTTAATTATTCTCTTACAGATAACCCTAGTAGGGCTAAATCAAGTTGGTAAGAAAGACTACCCAGTTTTGCTGAGGAGAAAAATACCGGTGGAGGAAATATGTGGAGGGGGAGTAGGTGATTACACGCAACATGTATTGGTTCCAACATCATATTTATCTTAATTATAAGAATCTCTTTGAGAGATAAATGACATTTCCCTAGAAGACAGCTAACTAATAGCAGGGGGTTTATCTGGTTTGCTCCTGTTCTTCCAATTTGTAGGTATTCTAGGCTTTACAGAGTGGGTTGTGAATAGTTGCCCCCACTTTACAGTCGAGGGAGCAGCACATCTGCTGCCACGCGTGCTACATCCTCTCTGACTTTACAAAGGTTTTCACAGCCACCCATACCGCTGTTCCCCGTTGCAGTCTCCAGACTGCACGTGCCTATCTAGGTGTTGGATATTAGCCTTCTCACTCTCCTTTTTCTGACTGTGCAGTAATGAGCTGAAACAACAACCACGTTATTCCTGGGACTGCATGGACATTGCTAATGCCAATGGATAAGTAAAGCTTATTTGTTGTGACAAGGTGATACTTGTATATTATGCCAGATCTTAGGCTGCTAAACAAGAAAAATCTCTGCTGATTCTCGTTTCACTTAGGAAAGAAAATACTGAGGAGGAAAAAAATCAATATATTCAAACTGGGAACATATGTTTATCAGGTTTCTGAGAGAGACTGGAGGCTAAATACAAAGATTCACGTAACAACTAAGTTTAAGGAATTTTACCTTGAAATTAAAATCCTTTCCCTTTTCACACTTCTAGACACAGGGAGTATAAGAGCAGTGTCAAGCCAATAAATTGGAGAAGGGCAGGGAGCTGAGCTGTTTATTACCTTCCCAACTGTTTATCAAGCCGTCAGCAACACCCTGAATTTAAAGCCCCATTGGTTGGAAGAAGAAGGTATGTGGAGGGACAAAAGTAAGAGCCTTTGCTGTGGTTGGCACCAGCTATTTGTGATGGTGGTGATGGCAGGAGACAAGGCCAAGAATTTCAGGCCCCATCTTGCTGAGATGAGTGAACAGATGTGAAGAGTGTCATTGGCTTCAGCATGGCCCGGACAATATGATCATAGTTCCAGCGTCCTTTGGTGAGCTAGACTGCTGAAAGCTGGGAAGATGTTTTTAGGTAAGGATGTATCTGAGTAAGCTCATAATAGAAGTAATCTGTTAGGAAAGCTGCTCAGGCTTCCTCTGTGGAAGTGTGAACTGTGTTTGGTTACAGAGAGAGAGGAGATCCCAGTGTTTGAGCTGTTTCATTAAGGGAGAGGAAAGCTCTTGGTGTGGACCCTCTTTCTCCTTTGCTAGCCTGGAGAATAAACAAGGGACCTGAGAAATATCTCAACCATGTGCTGTTGGAGCCTGAACTGAAATCCCAGGATCATGTAGTATATTTGGATTATTAATATTTCTTTTACTATTTTTACTTTTGCATCAGTATTTATATCCAGGGGTCTGGATGCTTAACATTTTGCAAAAGAGACTGGTATGACTCTTACAGGATGAGGAAAACCGGGCATGCTCCTGCTTCCTTGGGCAGGCTGGTCACCAAGGCAGCCTGCTTAAAGCCTTGCTCTCACTCTTCATAAAACATTCTTCTGCCTTGCAAAGAGGCTTCAGTGAACATCTCAGCTGAGATGGGGATGGTTTGGGGTGACAGGTTACGGGGCATAATCTTCCAGACAGATCTTTCATAAGCAGTATGAGCCAGAGTCCACATCTTCATGTCAGTACCCAGAAAAGGGAGATAGATCAGTCTTAAATGAGCAATTTTATTGATAAATAACTCAGCCTGTGATGATCTCGTGCTTTACACTGAGTGAAAACTGATCTGTGCCATATTAGCCAGATGAAAACATCAGAAGTCAGAAAACTCCTTGTGACAAATGGTCAAATGAAGCACAGGACTGATCCCATTGGTGTCCCGGGTATTTCTTTCCAGATCATTAACTAAGGTCAGGGGCATCTCTGCACTGCTCAGATTCAGAGCCATCAGCTCCACAGTTTATCACAGTTTTTCTGTTTGTTATGTAGAGCGAGGAGGTGGGAGACTACTGCGTGTTCATCAATCCCATCATTGGGATCCTGGGGAACAGCAGGGGCTCTAGGAAAGAAATGGGGTTTAAGTACTGCAAACTCCTCTCCCTTTTACAGCTCCTCACCTTCAGGCATTTGAGAGCTTTAGGAGGAGCTTCCTGAACAGTGTGGCATCCCAACCATCTTTGTTTGTCAGATGTGTCCCTCATGAATTTGTCTAGTCCCCTGATAGGTTTATTTTATACTTTTTGGCCTCTGCAGCATCCCGTGGCAGTGAGTCACAATTTAATTACACCTTGTGCAGCTAGGTTCAGTGCTGTGCTGGAACCAGCAATTAGTACTTGCAGTGGCGATGCAAAGAGACATTTTCCCTGTGAAATGTACTTTTCATCAGCGCTGCCCTGTGAGGGGAGCTGCCTGTTGAAGCTCGCAGGAGATAACAAACGGTTTTGATGGCAGAAGGGGGGGCCAGTGCCAGCCCATCACGTTGCCCAGGAGCAAGAGGAGATAGTTAGCTACTGTCTGCGTGGTGTTGTGCACCTTGTGCTACCTGGCACTGGGACAATTAAAAATCTCACGTTTCTTGCTGAACCCACACCAGCTTATTTTGTTCATTGTGGCCATGGAAACACCCAGCCTATTTACACCTTAAGCAGAGTGGTGGTTGGTGGAAGCGAGGTGGGAAAAGGGGGAATGCTTTGAATTTGGATTTTGGAGACTTTTAATTAAGATCATGTATGTGAATGAGTGTGTGTGGTTGTGTGCTCGGGAGGGAGAGCCAAGGGAACATGTCCTGAGCACACCAGGGGTTCCTGCATTGGCGCAGCTGGGGCATCGGGTGCTCCTTGAGCACATATGATTTGCCTGGAGCCTGTGTTTTGCATATGTAAAAGAGCATCTACCTTCTCACAGAATCACCAAATGAAGGTGTTGGAAGGGACCTCTGGACATCATCTTGTCCAGTCCTGCCTCTAAAGCAGGGTCACCCAGAGTAGGGTGCCCAGGATCATGTCCAGGCAGATTTGGAATCTCTCTAAAGAAGGAGACTCTACAACCTCTCTGGGCAGCCTGCACAGGCTCTGACACCCTCACAGGAAAGAAGTTTTTCCTCCTGTTCAGATGGAACCTCCTGGGTTCCAGTTTGTGCCTGTTGTCCTTTGTCCTGTCACTGGGTACCACAGAAAAGAGTCTGTCCCCATCCTCTTGACCCCTGTCCTTTAGTTATTGATCACCATCAATCAGATCCTCTCTGTCTTCTCTTCTCCAGGCTGAACAGCCACATGACTCTTCAGGCCTTTCCTCCATCTCCCCCTCCTTTTCCAAAGGTGTGTCCATGCCTTTCTCAGGTCTTACAGGAATTCATTCTCTTGTGATTTTGAGAGCAAACTACTTCATGCTCTCTCTGCAGTATTCCTTCCTGAAAAGGCTCCTGTACATGGGAATTGGCTTGCTCTACCCAGTAAGGAGTCTAATTCTGTGCAAGGGTTGCCTATGCACCTTACAACTCTCATCTGCTCCTTGACCATCTCTCAGCACAGCTGGGAAGATCAGAATAGGGTGACATAAAGTCATTTGGCCACCTCAAACAGAGCAGGAGACTTCACTTAATTGCAGCTGGGGCTTTTACTTAGGCTGCAGGTTCCCATGACAGGATAATGCCATGTAAGTTAGTAAAACATGGGCACACCAAATGTCAGGCTGAGCTTCCAAATTCTGGTCTTCAGAGGACAGGTATTAATATAAATGGGCAAAGGATGTTTTTAGAATGGCAGTTACCTGAAATGGAGCCCTAGCTAAAAGAAGAGGAGATCTGCTGGAGAGGGGAAGATACTAAACTCTAGGTGTGAAGAAGACCTCTGCAGATGTAAGATAATCATGGTGCATATTACAAATGAAAGGAACTCCAAGACTTTAAAGATCTGTTGGGAAATCTTGAGGAAGAAAGGACATTTGTGTTTGATATTAGTGAGAGAGAGTCTTTAATATCCCCGAAGCATCTGATTAATAACCACAGCATCAGACCTCAGGAATGCAAATTTGGTCGCTCTTTAAGATGAAAGCTTCCCCTCCACAAGCTTTTTATTTTTATTTTTTCCTATTGCATGTTTCAAAACCATTCATGTTCTGGCAGGTAACAGTTTTTTATGCTGAAAGTAAGGGTTGACTGAAGAACAAACTGTACAAATTCTGTTCTCAAACACCAAAATTAGAGAGAAAATACCATCTGTCTCCTCTTCAGCCTACTCTCCCTGGTCCTGGTAATGCCTTCTACTGGAAAAAGAGTTGTGAAGCTGCTGATGTGGCAATGCCCCCTAACAAAATGGTTTGTGCATGTGTAGAGGGGCCACTGCTGCTCGCTGTGAGAGGCAGGTGGAAGCCCCGTTCCCAGCTGGATGGGGAAGACCTTCATGTGCCCTGGGCTTGGTGGGACTCCTACTCCAGGGCAGAGGCTTTCAGGTGGCATTCCCGAGAGCTTTCTCCCCACTCTGCTACAGCAATCAAACTGACGAAGCTTTGACAGCATCTGTGACTCATTTCATGAAGAAATCCACTTGAGTGCTCATTATCACTTCAGCATCATTTCCATTTTTCCCAGTCAGGGTGAATATTTTGTCGTGACAGGGCACAGGCTGTTTCCTTTGCCCTGGGAAGGCCGTGCAAAGAGACATTTTACCTGGAAGCTCCTGCCAGAAGCTTTGCAGCCAGGTCTTTCTTGTTTCTGACTTTTTTTTTTTTTTCCCCCTCCTTCTTGCCTTTAATGGCTGTCTGGGTTTTGGAGACTAGTTACACAACACAGTTTTTTTTCCCTCCTCCAGCATCACTGAGCAAATTTCAAGGCTGCAGAGGAGGGGGAGGAGAGAATGATGAGCCACCTTTGCCCATCCACTTGTGACTGGGGTATAATAGGTACAGTTGATTTGAGACTGCCAAGAGTTTGCTGCCAAATTGAATTTTTCATAAACTGATTATTGCAAAATGCTCTTGGCAGAGGGAAGTTTAACACCGTTCTAAAAAGCTCAGCTTGGCGCAGCTTGTAAGAGGGATATTGTCATAATAATCCCCTTCTGGATCCTTGGCCAGGATTTTGGGTTTACCAAGAAACTGTATCCGCCCCCACTCCCTCACCCAGGAGTAAACCCACTTAAGGTTTTTTTTTTTTGCAGTTATTATTGGTTCAGGCATAGGAAGACTTCTTCTCTGTTGGTGTAAAGCAGCCTACCTCCATTGATTTCAGTGCCCTGAGTTACTTTAGTACTGTGGGGGTGAGCGTATGAATCAGACACAGTCAATAAAGTTGATGATAATCTACCCTCAATAACTTAATCTTAGCATTTTCCTCCAAAGAGAGAAGTGTAGCCAGGGAAAGGGGCTGGCTGAACTACTCAGAACAATTTATTTGACAATTTCTGCTTTGAAAAATACTCATCCCAAAAGTTTGTGGTTTGCAAGATGTTTATTCTTCATTTTGTGTTGGTGAGTTATAAAAGAGGGAGGTAAATTTGGTTCCTCAGAATGCATCCTGGTCCTTGTTGCCTCATGACTGTCACCCTACAAATGGAGAGAGACCACCCCTGAGGAAGCAGAATAATCTTCTACCTGCATTCTTTTTTCTCAGAGACATGCACTAAGTGGGCAGAGTCCCCAGAATAGACTTAACTTGCATGGGCATTCAGTAACAGAAAAAAAGAATCACAGAATCTGGTTTGGGTTGGAAGGGACCTTTAAAGGTCTTCTAGTTCAACCCCCCCTTCCATGAGCAGGGACATCTGCATCTAGATCAAAGGTGCTATTTGCAATTAGCCCAAATCACATGTAGAGCTCAAAAAATACACACCAAGATTACTATTTTGGACAAACTACATCCCTTCAGTTTAGCTGCTGGAGGCTGTGCCCATTCAGACACCTGTTCACAGTGGTGCCTTCATGTGAGGGCTTTGCACATGCTGCTGACACAGATGCAACAGAAAGCCCATGCTGCTCCGAAGAGGAGACCTTTATGGAAGCACCAAGGAGTGGAGCAAAGGCACAATGTGCCACCAGGTCCACCACCAGCAAGCACTCGTGTGGAATAATCTGTACAGGATAGAGGTGGACAATGTGGTCACAATTCAAAATGATGCCATCTGTAAGGGAATCTGAATGGTTTTGATCTGCCCCTATAAAAAAACAAACAAAACAACCAAAAACCAACCAAAAAGGCGTGCTGGGACTTGGATTCTCTTCGCTAGTGCAAACAAGCAAGACGTTTCCAAATGTCCAAGCAGATCCCCTTCTGCTTGGGAGAGGGCGGCTGTGCTGGTTTGCGGAGCATGCAGGGGAACTGCTTTCACATTTACCAGAATTGTGAATGAATTAAGGCAACAGTGATGTTTATAATTCAGATGTTTCCACTGTAATTTTTTACAAACATTACATAACTTGAAAAATGCTGTGGACCAAAAATATATAAAAGCTAGACAGGAAAAATGACCCTTGACCTGCATGAGGTCAAGGCAGGGATTATTTTGTTTTCATTTTACTCCAGGAAAATATCTTTTTGCTGTCTATTAGCATCCATTTTGCAATGAAGAGTCATTTTTATTTGAAAAACAAATCTTTGTAATTAGAAGCAAATTTCAGGGAGACGTTTTAACTGATGTGGGATGTTCAGTGAAAATGACCTAAACCTAAATCGAAATCCTCTCCAAAAATGCTTCATCAGGTACTTCCAGCCAGCTCCTCTCAGAACACAGACATTATCTACAGCAGGAGGAGTTCTGGTGTTAAAACAGAAAGTGCGTATCATTAAAAACTGTCATTTCAGTCAGATAATTAATAAATATTAAGGATAGTTGTTTGACATGATAAATGATGTTGAAAATCACTACATGGTAGGAGGGGAACAATGGCAGCTGTGAATGTGCTATAGTTAAGTAGCCAAAGACTTTGGTGAAAAAAAAAATAATGTATTTGTGGTTTTAACAAGAAAAAAACCTATGTTTTAGTCTGGTTTTAACATCTCAAACATAGAATAATATACCAGTAATGAAGAGTTTTAAACAAATGTGAAAGCCAGAATAATTAACTACTAATGTTTCTCTGTCATTCCAGTGCCTAAAATATCAGCAAAGATGGGTGAATGTAGGTTTTGCCTTCTCAGGGATGGGAAATAAAACAAAAATCTAAAGCAAGCAATGTAGGTTTTTTTATGGCAAGATGAAAGAAGATTCATTTTATTCTGGAAAAAAAAAAGTTTAAGGTGGTTTTTTTTCCTGACTTTCTCTTATAATCAGCTAAAAAGGAGAGGGAAAGAGAAGTTGCAAAGTTCAACAGTTTCATTAAAAATAATAATGTAAAAAGCTTTTTCATTTCTTACAAAAATGTAGACCCCCTACTAAACAGCAGTATATGAAGATGGCCCAGAATAATGAAACCTTCTGTTGCTTCTCTGCAAACCCACTTGTA
Source organism: Megaceryle torquata (assembly GCA_024611175.1). Taxonomy (NCBI): domain Eukaryota; kingdom Metazoa; phylum Chordata; class Aves; order Coraciiformes; family Cerylidae; genus Megaceryle; species Megaceryle torquata. The sequence goes on along the minus strand of JANIJG010007017.1, from coordinate 26,366 downwards.
TCTGCAGGGTAGCTTTAGAGACACGTCTGTGCATCCACCTCTCTGGCTCAGGAGTCTGTTGCTTTTGGTGGGAGCTGGGCGATGAAGGCTGAACACACTCCTTGGAATTCTTCGAGGCCAGGCTGGATGAGGTTTTGAGCAGCCTGGTCTTGCTGAAGGTGTCCCTGCTCATTGCAGGAGGTTGGACAAGGTGATTTTACTGTGCTGAAGAAGAGGGTGACGTCAAAGACTAAGGTGCTCTTTCTGTTCATCCACAAACCTCCTTACTGCGAGCCCTTTGCTGGAGCAGAGGACAAAAGGTTTGTGAAATGGAGTGTGACAGGAGTGCCTTCCTGTTGTTCATCCTCATCGCTTTCTCCCAGCCTTCTCCCAGTCCCTGCACTGTCCCCAGTAGGACAGTGCCTGTCTGGAGTCACCCAGGCACAGGTCAGGTGACACAGGTACCATAACGTTTTGGCATTTCCCACTGTGCTTCCATTAGGTCTGCAAGAAAGGACAGAGAGTGATTTGGTTTTTTGGGTTTACTGTGGCCATTTTGTCAACCCAGATACCAGATTTTGGGGGAAAAAAAACCCGCTGCACATTTATTTCAGAGAAAAACACTGAAGTGTTGTTTTCAATCTGAACTGGGAACAAAGTGATCTTGACTTTCTCAAAGCACAGAATTCTAAAAATTCACTTAGCATCCTATTTTACCAGCTTTTCAGTTCTGAATTTATTTTCTGAATTATTCTCTGGTATGTCAGGAGTGCATGGGGCCGGTTTTCATCTTTTATTTGGTCTTTTTTGCAATAGCTGCAATACTTATTTTAATCAATTCTTTTTTTAAGCCTTAAGAGCAGCTGTTACTTGGTGTTGACTAGCACATCTTAACATTGCCTGTAGATCAGGGTTTCTTTTTTTATATTATAGCTGAAAGTGTTTTTCACTTAAATCTTTTCTATAGGTATCTATTTAGATAACATACATTTGGATTTATTAAAAATAAAATGAAGCAGTCTCTCTATTTCGATTTGCATGGCATTATTCTGTTAGACCATATAATCCAGCGTCTAACATTTCTTTAGACACACGCCTTGCCTGGTTTCATTCAAAGCATTCCTCTACTTGGCAGCATCAGGCAGACCCCTTGGGCAGTTTGTTTCCAGTTGGGAGATATTAATGTTTCTGTGTGATAAAGTGGTGTTGTTTTCTTCAGTTTCATCCTTCTGTGGCGTTAAGATTGTAAACGCAACAAGTGTTGATGAATAAGCCAAACAGCAAACACACGTCAGTGAAAGCGAGTGACACAAAGTAGAGACAAGAGTCATCTTTCAATCCATTAATACATACTTGGTGTATACATATGGGTTGCTGTAGTCTCATTTACTAGCTGATTATATGACAAATATATCCTGGTATCATACATGACAAATATGGTGCCCGAGTTCCATCACTGGATGTGTTCAAGACCAGGTTGGATGGGGCCTTGAGAAAGCAGGTATAGCAGGAGGTGCCCCTGCCCATGGCAGGGGGGTTGAAACTAGATGATCTTTAAGGTCCCTTCCAACCCAACCCATTCTATGATACGCGCCTATGGAAAATGAGCTTTTAAAGACATAATCTTGTATATATGCTGCCCAGCATGCTGCCAGAGGATGTTGCATATATTGTATGGTATCATCCTCTGGTAAACAAATTGGTTTTTGCAGCTTGGCCAGCATCATTAGTTAATTAGACCCTGGCTGTTTAGGCACCTGGGACAAGCAGTGGGAATTTAAGTTCTTCTGATAAAAGGATTTATTTATAATGAGTCTCGCCCCATAATGAGTTCCAGCCGGGGGACACTGACCATTAGCGGGTGACTCACAGCATTACCATAAAGATCAGAGTCACATAGTCAGTTTTATAAGGCAAGAGCACCGATTCTAGAAACAAATCTTTTGGTCTGGTTTTTCCATCATGTTAAATTTGATACGGTTCTCCCATGCCTGAGAGTAAACAGGTAAGACACAGTAGACTCTTTATTTTATTTCTTTTTCTTTCTGTTTTGGTTGTGGTTGTTTGGTTTGGTTTGGGTTGGGTTTTTTTATTGCCCTTTATCTCTACAGTTTCGAGAGAATCTGAGTTTTTAATATTGTGAGGATGCTCAGCCCTTTTCAGCTGGGAGATGTCAGAAGCAGCTGCAGACCTCTAAATGAAAGGAGCTCATCTCTGAAAATTTGCTATGCTGTAATAAATGCAGGGTTCTGGTGGTGAGCTCCTGATGGCCCCTTAATGTCTTTATACTTCAGCAGCACTCAGAGGTGCTGCAGATCCTCCGTGGCTCCAGCAGCTCCCTTCCCCCCGTTCCTGCCCACCCAGGCTCAGGATTTCATCATGTGAAGGTGAGAGTTCGCTGTAACGTTCAAGGGCCACGCTGAGTTTGAAGAAAAGAACTGTGCCTGGTTTCATCACCCAGCCAGCAGCTTCCCTTTAGCTCCGATTGATATTCACCTTTACTGGCATATTTGCTTTTAACATTTGGCTCCCTGAGTCACATTCATATGCTGCCCATTGTTGGTATACAGCATGGGGGTCATTAGATATTTGTTTTATTTAAGTGGTATATGCTGTGCAAGGAAGAATATATTTTCCCAGTATCCTTGTGATGTATTTTCCCAGTTAGAGGTACATGGCACATGAGCATAAAACCCAAAAAACTACCTTCCAGCCTCCAGGTCTCAGCTCTTTCTGTGCTAATCTGTGAGCACTGGCATCTGCTAGTCTGGAGACTTGCAAAGTGTTAAGAGCATGACAGATTCCCCAAAAATGCATTTACAGCTGGAGAGGTGAGGATAGCACATGTGAAATTTGGTAAAAGGATCTCATAGCTTGAAGGAGGCTCTGGGAAACTGTCTGGATGTAGCGTAACCTGTGGTTTAGAAACCTTAGAAAGCCTTTTCTCTTTGAAATTTGAGAGATGTTGAGTCTAGTCATGCTGTACTTCATCATGGGGTACCTGATGCTGGTGAGTGAGACTCTGAGGAAGGTGAAAGAGTGAGGGTGGTGAGACACTAGGTCAGGTTGCCTAGAGAGGTGGTAGAGGCCCTGTCCCTGAAACCATTCCAGGTGAGGTTGGCCAGGGCTCTGAGCAAGTTGCTCTGGTTGCAGATGTCCCTGCTCCCTGCAAGGGGGTTGGACTAGATGGCCTTGAAGGGTCCCTTCCAACCCAAACCAGTCTATGATTCTATGAAAGGGAGGAACATGATTGATGGGCAAACCAAACATTGCCTGGAGCTGCTCTTGAGTAACATGGAAGAGCTTGGGCTACCAGATGCTTGTAATGGCTAAGAGAATCACTTTGAGGCAAATGGGCATATGTAGACAGATGATAAAACCACAGGATAGTTTGGATTGTTTGGAGATTTATCACAGCTGAAAGGCAAGAGCATTGTTCACCGCTGGGTAATGATGGAACTAAACTCAGCATAAAACCCAAAACCTCCCTGACAGAGGATGAAAGAGACCAGTTGTTGGGCTCCATCTCAGCCTGACTGAATACAGGGATGTCGCTAGGCATCAGTGAAAATACAGTTGGAAAAGGAGCTGTTATGAGGTTTATGAGTCCATAATGATTGTGGCGCTTAGAGCCCTGCAGGAGGCACTGAAACTGACAGGGCTGCAGTCATGAGCTGTCACTGCATACACAAAAGCTCTGTGGTTAAAGGCAATAGTCCCAGTCTCAGTGGGATACTGGTCGCATGGCAAAGCCATGGTTTCAGGGATAGCAAAGGATATGGTACTGAAAGCAACTGTGGATTTACAACAGTCTCCATCAGTTGACCAGACTCAAGAGGGCATGAGCAAGAACATGCATAGTGAGGAGTACCACGTGAAGGCATGCAGGCTACAGTGACAAAGAAGCATCAGATGACCCAGTGGTGATAAACCTAATTTCCCTAAGGCCAGTAATGCTGTGGTAACTGCAAGTCAGCCCATGCCTGTATGTGAGACCAAGCAACAACTGCTGACAACAGAAGCAGTCTCCGTAAGTTGGAGGAAAGGACATGAGTCCGGAGGACCCGATGGCCCACATGCCCATGGTCAGCAGGGGTAAGGCAGTCTCTACCTCAGGGAAAAAGTTCCCCTGATAAAAGCTCGATTTTGTTTTAAAAGCTCAGAGCCCTCACCTGAGCTCACCCAGTGCTCGGCTGACAGGTGTAGTGCTATAAAGAAAAGAATCGGTGATCGTCGATACAATGAAGCTTCACTTTTTCTGTAGCTTGGAATATTGCAGTAAAATAACACCAAAAAGTGAGTTGCTCTGATGGACGTGATAAGTGTTAACATTGGGAAATCATTTTCTGTCTTAAATTTCCCTTGCACTTTTTATTTCAGATGCTGCTTTTACATCTGTTTGACTTTTTTTCTTTTTTTTTTTTTTTTCCCCCCATAAATAATCCCTTATATAAGACTTTAACTGTCCATTTTCTTCTGAGGTTGCTCATTTGTTCTTTTATTGTAGGGAACTTGTTTGTAGCTAGGATATGCCAAGAAAATAAAATGGTTCTTTTGCTCCTTTCTCCCAGCATGCTACCCAGCTGTCCCAAAATCTCACTGCTCTTTAATACTGAACACTTCAAGGCAGAGATAAATAGAAAGAGACTAAAAGTACCTTTATGTGGGGCAGTTTGCCATTTGGCACAAGCCTCACTCTGAGTCAGTGTTTAATTGTGTTTGCTGATCATAGCTCTGGCCTGGATATTTTAAAATAGACATTATCTATTAGAAAAAGAGGAGTTGGGGGGGAAATGGGAAAATTCATACTGTAAGATGCCTGAGTGCTTTTAAAATTTTATTTTTCCTTTTTAAATAAGGAGCCTGGGAAACAGGAAACATCCACCTCATGTTAAATACAAGTAGGGACTTAGGAGTGCCAGTTCACCAAGGACACACAAATTTTCAGATGTAATTCATCCCTAATATTGCAACCAGGATGAATTCATTCCGAGATCTATACAGAAACCTTTAATTCCCTGGTTTGACAGAGTGTGGTAAAGGGCTAAGTTGTACTAGATGTGCCAAGGATTGTAGACCAGGGTTAATTTTGCCTAAAGTGCCCTCAGTGACCTCCTTGTTGTCAATTATTTTCTGTAGTATCATACAGTGAGCTGCCAGCATAGTTCATTCAGCTTAAAATATCACAGCCATTAGCTAATGGTGAAAAGTTTGGGGTTTTTTTTCTGGTTTTGAGGTTGTTGCTTTTTTTGTACTCCCTTAGCCTGTGATTCTGCAAGGTGAAATTCTCCCCCTCAAGTCATTGTGAGGATGGGGTGTAGGTCTGTAAATTAGAATCTGAGCTGTAGAACGAAGAAATGTTTCCGATGTCTAGATGGTAAGCAGCCTGCAAGTGAGGAATTGCAGGAGTTGAGGCTGATGCTCCCAGCTCCACGCTTTCTGGAGAAGCAGGCACAGCTCTCCCTCCTTCACCTTGCAGGCGAAGTGCAGCTCCCAGCAGCCTGAAGTACTGGGGTGATTTGTCCTGTGCAGGTGTATCACAGAGTAAGAATCCAGCTCATTGTGGCTAAACTGTTTCCAGGTGCAGGTGGTGAACTCCACCTTGGGCTCCTCATGCTCCACCTTCCCCAGAGCAGCCTGTAGCAGCTGTGGCAGCATTGCTAAAAAAAACCAGTTTAAATAAAAAAAAGCTTGTCTGTTCTCTGTAACTTGATTTCTTTTAGAATTAATACTTAAAGGGAACCTAGCAGAAAGTTGGGAACAGACTTTTTAGCAGGGCTTGTTGTGACAGGACAAGGGGTGGTTTAAATTAAAAAAGGGGAGATTCAGAGTAGAGAGCTGGAAGGTATTTTTTATACTGAGGGTGGTGAATCCCTGGCCCAGGTTGCCCAGAGAAGTGGTGGAAGACCCATCCCTGAAACCATTCCAGGTGAGGTTGGATGGGGCTCTGAGCAGCCTGCTCTAGTTGCAGATGTCCCTGCTCACTGCAGGGTGTTTGGACTAGATCACATCAACCTTCGAAGGTCTCTTCCAATCCAAACCATTCTATGATTCAGCAATGATGATTGTAAAAAAAAAAAACAAAAAACTGCCCCAATAAAAGCCCACCGTGACCACCATCAGGAATTTAGTGTCGAGTTTGACATAGTTGTGGGTAGGGAGCAGGATAGAACATTAGGCTCCATGTCTTGTGTGTGGGTTTGATAGGACAGCTTTTCCCTGTGAGAGTGACTCCCAGCTTTATGTTCTCATTTTCAAATGTAGTCTTTGCAGGAAGTATGAGAAATGGAATAGATCACATATAAAATACCCAAGTGGAGTGTCGCTGGTTTAGGTCTTTCATCCTTAAATTGACAAGAACGTTGTGAGCTTCCTAAAACGTGAAGGATACATGTGTGTTCCTTCGGCAGCGCAGTAATAAAATCGGCAAAGGCTGCTGCTGCTGCAGATACATCGCTCACAATAAACATCTGAAAGGTGTTACATCTCGACGGTAAATGAGGCTGTCAAAGGAGGCCACTTTCAACAAATCATTTTAAATTATGGTGTGTGAAAAGTATCGCGGATTAGCTCCTCTTAGTTCATTCAGCGCTTAATGCAGGCAAGAAGCAGGAAGCTGGTGGTATTCAGCGATGTATTAGCTATGTAAATACAGGGGAGATGTCGTGAACCCAATTCTGCTGCCGCCTGCTCTGCCCCTTTGAAATGTAAGGGAGCTTCAGCACGTCTCCAAGGAGGTTGGCAGCAAGTGCCGGAGCCGGCTCACGGTGACTGCGGCACATTGTGCTACTCACCAAGCTCCCTCTTTGTGGAGACATGCCGAGAGTTTTCCTTTTCCCTGATCTCACTGAAGTCATTCCGGCTGAAAAAGTGTTTTGCTTTTTGTGTATCAATGCAACAACTAGCACAGATGTCTCTTTGCTCTTGGTGTTAGCAGCTGACCAGCAGCTGCCCATCCCTGCCTGTGCTGCCACCAGCTCTTCTTGCAGCCTTGGTCAAACCCACTCCCTCCCTCTGCTTCCAGCATGGACCAATTAGTGCTCCTAGCGCTTGTTTCTACTTGTGCGTAGATCAAATGAATGAAAACCTCAATAGAAAGGCATTATTAGTATTTGTAAAGTGAAGTATTAGTATTTGTAGTGCCTCTGGCAAACTCTGATTTTAAAGGAAGTGCCAACAATTAGCTATGGTGTTTTAATTAAAGAGAGCAGTCTGCACTTAACAAAGGGATGCTGTATTTTACATCTGATTCTTGTTATATTTATTAATCAGCAGTACTTCACAGACATTACATTTGCAGTTACTTGTAATGCTCTTGCCTATTTTTTTCACTTCAAGGTGGAATAATTGTATGGAGTATTTTCACAAAAGCGGTCATTTCCATTAACTGAGTGCTTAGACATCATTTTGCAATAATTAGTCTGATTAAAGTATCTCATGTGTAACTCACCACAGAAAAAATATGTTTCAGGTTTTGATTCTGTTCTGATTAAAAAAAAATAAAAGAATTCACATAAAGTTTATTTTTGTGATGAATTCAGATATTCTTCATGATGCCAACTGTATAGTCCAAATGACTGGTTTGAATGTGAAATATATTTTGTTGTAGTCAGTGGTTGTTCTTTATGTGGTTTTATCTTAGCCTGGATAGCTGAACTTGGTATTAAAATCTGGTAAGGACTCAGTGTTGATACCTGAGCAGCTTTCAAAGAGCTTTTATTTTTCTATATTTTGCTTTGGAGACTTGTGTATTGAATAGCAAGTGTCTGGCTCTGAATGACTGTGGACATTAATTTCCTACAAGATGAGTATAACCATTCATCTGTTGGTGTGTGTGTGCTTTAGAGGCAGCAAGACACACAGTCTTGAGGATTGTGTGCTCCTTAAATAGGCTGCTCTGCTGCAAAAGCTGGCAGAAGAATTCCTGAACAGCTTCACACTGTTGGCATTAGCAGTTAACACCCTTCTTGTGTATGACAGGGCATGTGAAAGAGGTGTATGGCCACCTAAGCTCGCTGAGAAAAGCAGAGTAAAATGGTTCAGAGCTGTCAGTACTACAAGATTTATATTCATTCCTTGGTGTTATGTCCTGTGTGCACCATGCAACCTCTCAGGTGATAACCCCTGGATTTTAATTTTCAGGCAAAGTCCCTCTGCACTTCTGCAGTCCTCACAGCTTTGGTGGCACAGCCCTTCCTGCAAAGTGTAGCCTGATGGAGAGGTTGTAGCTGCAGATTTAGTCTGAATGTTAATGGGATGTGGAATTGATGTCGATGGGAAGTGAGGAGGAAGGTATTTTCTTTCCAAGCAGAGGTGTCTCTAGCCAGGTGAGACTGGTGTCATCCCACCAGCCTCCTGCTTATAAAAGGCTCCTGCTGGGGCTGGCAGAAACAGTGATTTGGCCTCCGCCTTGGAGCAAGAGGCACATGTACACACCCTCTGTATCCATCCAGGCTTCACAGGGTGGGGGACCTTTAAAAGACCTTTAGCTTTTTTTCTCCCGTCTCTCCCTCATTTTCTGCCTTTCCTCACTCCCCCAACTCTACATCTGGATGTAATTGCTTTTGTTCGTTTTGAAAACATTTGGTAAACTTTTAAAACAAAATGGAGTTTAGCTTATCGCTGTTTCAGATCAGCCTTAATTTCCTTGTTTATCATTAAAGATCTCTTTCGACTGAGTAGCCAGGATTTAGGATGCTCACGTGGACTATAAGCTGAACCTCCTTAGATATCCAAGTCACCTTTCCCTCCTACCTCCCCTCCTACCTAGTGATGCAAAATGAGAGCACCCTTCCTTGAGAGCAGTGCTTACCTGTGCTTAATTAGAGATTTAACTATAGCCCTAAACGCTTTCCCAAAGAGGAATCATCCAGGGAATCACAGCCTTGTGAAAATCCCTGGCATGAAAACATTACTTCTGAGGCTTCCAGATGGTTACCCATGCCCTTGTTTTGAGCTTCACCAAAGAGCGTGTGGAAGGACTCACAGCTAGAAGTGCTAGTGCTTGCGTTTATTAGTCTATTTTAGTTTGGCTATACTGTGCACGCCGGCTCATGATTCTCTCGAGAGCTAGCGAATTTTGGCATTTGCAATGCTTTATTGCGTCAATGTGTGTATAAGCTAAGGCAGATTGCTAGGGTAGCGGAGAGAAGGCCCTGGAGGTCCCTCTCACTTATTGTTGCTAAAGGGAAGAATGGAAAGGTAGAGGGAAGAGAGCAACAGATAGAAAGGGGGGTGGAATTAAGAAGCTAATAACAGTGAAATCTCACTGCCCAGGTTATGTCTCTTGCTGTGTTTGAATGATTTTTCTTTGTAGACAGCTTTGCATGGCACTAATTTTAGAATCTCTTTAATAATTGAGCTGTAGCGATTGTGCTCAGCAGTTAGAACAGGCAGGGGAAATAGCATCTCAAAGAAATGGTGCACCAGGGTAATAATTTAAATCAAACTGCATTATACTGTGCTCCCCTTTCCCCACTCCCCCCGGAAAGGTGAAATGCTGCAGAACACTGAACACAGGGGGAAAATGAAAATTGGCCAAGTTTACAGCACGTAATAAAATCCATCATGAGAGTTTATGTTATAGAGGTGGAGCACAGGAAGAGGAGAGCTGGTCAGCTGCTAACGAATTGCTGTTGCTAGGTGGTTTACGAGGGGAGCGCCTCAACTTCCCACCATTGGTAGTGAAGTAGGAGAGAGCAGCCTCCAATGAGGGAATTGTCACAGAGGAGAAACATTTCTCAAACCACGATGAAACAAATGCAAAGCAGCAGTCCAGTGAAAGAGAGGAAGCTCCAGTGGTCCTACTTGATGTGCTTGGCTGTTGCCTGGTTGTTCAGTCAAGTTCTCGTCCAGAGGAGGCCACAAAAATGATGCAAGAGCTGGAAAACCTCTGCTGTGAGGACAGGCTGAGAGAGTTGAGGTTGTTCAGCCTGGAGGAGAGAAGGCTTTGGAGAGACCTTCTTGCAGCCTTTCAGTACTTAAAGGGGCCTGTCAGAAAGGTGGGGACAGACTTTTTAGCAGGTCCTGTTGTGACAGAGGAAGGGGTGATGGTTATAAACTGAAAATGTGGAGATTTAGACTAGAGAGAAGGAAGAGGTTGTTTATCATGAGGGTAGTGAAACCCTGGCACGGGTTGCCCAGAGAGGTAGTAGAAGCCCCATCCCCGGAACCTTTCCTCATTGAAGTCACCCATGAACATCAGGGCATGTGATCTTGAGGATACTTCCATCTGTTTGTAGAAGGCGTCATCGACATCCTCTTCCTCGTTTGGTGGAAGTTTCTCTGAAGAGCAGAATGGCATTGCACTGGATTTCTTCTTTTATCCTCTGTTTGCTTGCCTTGTCCGTAAAGTGTTCTCTCTGGAGCTTCCAGCAGGGAAGGAAGAGATGTGTTTGGAGCTGGCATCACATGCTCTCTGAAGTACAGACACCAGCTGGCTTTCACTTGTGTTTCCCTTAATGGGTAGGTAGGCAGGCTTGTGCTCTACCTACCTTCCTTTGTCCATGAAACTTGTAGCACCCTAAAAGCTTGAGACTCTGTCCCAGTGGACAGGAGGGATTTGTCACTTCTGTGGAAAGCAGAGAGAAGAAAGGGAATGACACTAGGCAGTGAGCAGGCAACCCCACTGCATGATCAAAATGGTTTTAAAAGTACACTGACAGACAAATATGGCCTTCAGTTTTAAAAGAAAACTTTGAAAACTTGTTAACGTCATATATAACAGAATATTTATAGCACTCTCTAAATGTTAATCAGAGGGAAATATCATTGCTAGACAGTGGGCTTTTATATGACTGAAAAAAAAAAGGTTCAACTTTCCATTGGAGACTTTAACAGCGGATAAGGAAAAGTTACTGATGTATTAACTGAAGGATAGAGAAATATGAATAGACAATAAAAAATTAATTGTATTGTTTTCTTTTCGGCCTCGTATTTGATTTTATGCTTACTGAATGTTGGCTTCTATTTATTGTGGAGCCTAATTGCTGGAGTCATATCTAAATATAAAATACATATATTTTTAAAAGCAGTAGCATGAATTCCTTGGCACAAAACATTCATTGTTTATGGGTTACGGGTTGGCTGATGTGCAATGAATACTTGTGAGTAACATCTCGCTGCAGAAGTATAGATATATACATATATCATTATACTTGCAGGCACTCAGCAGAATGGCAATTTTCAACTTCACAGCCTTTCCTGCAGCTCAGCTGCATGAGCCAATTGGACCCATGAAATTGAAAATGAGCTCAGATTGGTTTGGAGGGATTAGAGCTCCAAAGAGCAGCCACAGAACAGTGAACTTGGCCTCTCTGAATTATCTGAATCCAACCTCAGAAATTCTAGTTGGAAACTTCATTTGATGGAATTTGAAGCACTCTGGAGAGAGTCAAGTGGACCTGTGGTCCCAGAGATGGTTTAGGGCTTAAATGTTGCAAGCTCTCAGCTCAAGTCTGACTCCTCCAGAGCCTGAACAGATCTATTTAGTATTTGGGGGTATTTAGGTGGATTATATGTCAGCTGGAAAGCCCCTGCATTCTAACTGCTCGTGTAAGCTTGTAACTCCACTTCTGCTCCTCTTAACCTTCTTTTTCTGAATTATGAGTGATGGGAATTAGTGTTTAATCTATTAATTTTGTTTTCAGTGGAGGAAGTAAGGGAGGAATTTAACATTTTATTTCTCCTAACTTCTTTTTAAAAAGAAACAGTGCTGATAGTGAAACATGCGGAATATCTATCATGTGTGATTTTGTTATCATCTCCAGTGTTCCCTGTGCAAATAACCAGGTTGGTTGGGGCCTTGAGAAACCTGCTCTAGTGGGAGGTGTCCCTGCCCATGGCAGGGGGGGTGGAACTAGATGATCTTTAACGTCCCTTACAAACCAAACTGTTCTATGATTCTATGATAGGAAGGTGTCTTCCACTATACATTTGTAAAGTAACAATAATTCCTGCTTTTGCTGAATCCCAGTGTCCCAGCTTTAAAAAAATATGTCCAGTAAGAAATATGGTGGCTGAAATACCTCTGTCTTGGTGACACCAATAAAAGTACCTGCTGTTGGGAACATGCCCGTTGTCTTTTACAGTGTATGTGACATTCTCATCTCTTCAGCATTCAGCTGTTAAGGTGTAATGAACTTCCTAATGTCCATTTGTTTATGGAGTCAACTGACAGGGATCATTTAATCTACTTCTTCAGAAGTGAAATCCCACTGCTCTTCCTACTGAGATCTTTTCTTTGTGCAATTGTTCTAAGGAGAAAGAGAGCTTTTAACAGATTCCAGGATCACTTAATGCACTAGTTAGTTTTTAACTTGTGACTGCCAGCAATTGTATCAAAGCAGAACTCGAGTTACAGCCTCATTGTACCATCTGTGCATTTGATAAAAGACATGTTCAGTTAAGGATATGCTAAAAAGGGAGATAGGTAAGAAATTAAATACTCCTATATTCATGAATGCTAGACTGCAGTACAGTGCAATGGTGTCTTGGCATGTAATTTCTACACTAAACCTTGTCAGTAGTTTTATTTTTATGATTAAGAATTAACCATAAAATATATAATAATCTTTTTCACATGTAGCTGAATATCTTTTAGCAGAGGCTGGTTTGTTTGGGTTTTTTTTTCAGGAAGGTTGAGAGAAGCCCCTGTTTTCATCTGTCTGCCATTGTTTTTAATCAGATTGGCTGGATTAAAGCTAACGTGCCATCATTAGCTGCTCTTACAATACCCATTACAAAATGACCATCGCTTTCTGTGTCAATCTAGAGAGACAGAAATTATTGGTAGTCTGACTTTTAGCAGCCCCATAGTGAAAAATAAGTTTTTAGAAATGGAGAGTAATGGAAAGAAAACAATCGTTTCATTCTAGCTAGGTATAGACACAGCAGAAGGCATCGGAGTGTTAACTGTATAGGAAATAAAAATTCTATTTGTTGTTATGTTCTTAAAATAGCTTAGGACAAGGCAATAGGAGATGATAAGACACTAAGTTGACTGAAGCATCCTTTTCAAATTATATTTTAATTTAGAAACTAATTAACAAATTTACTTGTAAACACATTGAAATATCGATTATGCACTGAAAGCATTAAGCACATCAATATTAGGAGCCTGAGCAGCATTCTCCATACAACGGAGTTAAATCTGGCTTGAAGTGCAAAAGTCAGCTCAGACTTACCAAGGGGACATACACATAATCTATACATGTAAATAGATATTTGCAGAGTATAGACAAATGGATATTCTGGTACTTTATATGTATTCACTCATCTGTTCTAAAATATTTATTTGAAATAAAAGGGTTTATCAGACTAGTACGTCACTTAAGACTTTTTATTTACATTTGGGCAAATACATACTTCTTGCTAATTTATTTTCATTGCATACTCAGATGTATAAATGTGCTTACAGCAAATTTACATAGCTCACGGGAAGCAAAAATGGCCTCGTGTTGAGGAAATTTTATGGTACCATTAAGGCTGACCCTAGATAACTGGTTAGGAAGGTTTTATGCTACCACTTCACTATTCAAGGTGAAGTATAAACCTGGCATTGTTATGGCTTCTGGAGTTTAGAGTTCCTGATGGGTCTTTGCAGTTATTTTACAGTTGTTATTCATTAATACATCATGGTCAGGTCTTGTGTGCTTTGCTATCATTACTTCAAACAGGAACAAAACTAGGGCATTTAAGAGAGATCTAAATATACAATAATGACATTTATAGGAAAAATTTCAAAAATCTGGTTAAATTCTCAAATGAGCTAGATCCCAGTTCTGCACTTCAGTCAAACAGCAAAGCTGCAGGGGAAAAATCACAGAATTGCACCAAATTCCAGCATTGCAGGGGTTGGAAGGGACCTCTGGAGATCATCTTGTCCAGCCCCTCTGCTCCAGTAGGGTCACCCAGAGCAGTTTGCCCAGGATTGCATTGTCCAGGTGGGTTCGGAATCTCTCTGAAGAAAGAGACTCCACAGCCTCTCTGGTCAGCCTGTCCCAGGCTCTGGCACCCTTACAGGAAAATTTTTCCTCCTATTCAGATGGAACGTCTGGGGTTCCAGTTTGTGCTCATTGCCCTTTGTCCTGTCACTGGGCACCACTGACAAGTGTCTGGCCCCATCTTCTTGACCCCAGTTCTTTAGCTATTGATTAGCATTGACAAGATCCCCTCAAGTCTTCTCCAGGCTAAACAGCCCCAGCCCTCTCAGCCTTTCCTTGTCAGCCAAATGCTCCAGTCCTCTAAAAAAAAAAAATAATTTTTTTTGCTCTGGTGACTATTCTGGGGGAAAACCACTTAGCTTGGCTGGAGCCAGCACACCACCCTGGTGCAGTGACCAGCAGCATCACCCTCCAGCCTGGGGAGGAAGGAGGAATGTGTGATCATGTAGCACAAAGGCTGCTGCCGTTACTTCATTCTACTATGAATTGAGAGACTTTCCTGAAATGCCCCGTTTCCCCAAAGACCTGAATCAGATCTTTAAAGCAGTAGTTGTTTTGGAGATGTGCATTTTTGCTTTTCCCATGAGCACCCACGAAAATTACAAGTTTTGTAACTACTGCTCAGAAAATGTGCTGTAGAGATTCCTTTTAATTCTAGTAACTAATTTTCCTTTTGCTTTCACAGTATTTAGTAAACTTAAATCCTCTAAATAACTTAGCTGCCTGAAGCTGCAGCGGTGCCATGAATTTAAGTGTCCAGTCTGGGCACTGCTCTGGATCTGTGAAGGAGATCCCAACGGACTTTTGATTTTTCTGCCCCTCTCAGTCTTTTCTGGGTCATAAGAAGCTTCATGGAGGTTTTGGCTCACACTATTAATAGCTGAAACTATCTGACATGCACAGTTCATATGTACCACGTTTCTCATGAGGGTCTTGTACAAGTCTTGTCTTTCTCAAGAAGATGATATGTGTGTTTTAACTGCTCTTTAGCATGTGTTGCTGCCTATAACATGTCTAATAATCTGCACAGATTTTCAGTTGGTCTTGATTTCCTTGAAATGGTTGATCAGTCAAGTCATTGACAACTGAACAGCTGTGTTTACTTCTGTTGGTACTTTGTTTGACCAATTTGCTTTGATCCCTGTAACAAAGAAAAAAGCCATTTTGATTCTAGTTTTGGCTCAGAAAAATGGAGTTTGGTGTATGCAGGCTTCTATCCTAACTACAGTTTGTATTTCAAATGATGGGGAGGGTGGGTCTCAGTCTCCATCGCACTCCAAAACGTGCGTAGGGAGCTGAGTGGGAGTCTGTGGATCACTGACAGTGACAGAAGGGGAGCCAGTGGGGGTACAGTCTGGGTGACTAGAAATCAGTCTGCAGGAAAAGATGAAAAAGAGATCTGGAGAGAGAGGGAAAAGGCTAGGAATAAAATTGCATTGGTCCGTGTACTCTAAGGGGTGTCAGGATAAGCTTGCTGCACCTGGGATTTGATGAAGGTTAGGATGCTAAGCAAGAGGGATGGATCTGTGCTAAGTCTTAGCTCTGGAGGCTGTTATTAGGTAGAATGATCATAGAATCGTAGAATGGTTTGGATTGGATGAGACCTTAAAGATTATCTAGTTCCATCCCTCTTGCCATGGGCAGGGACACCTCCCACTAGAGTCCAGCTGGACAAGAAGCGAGTCAAGGTGTCAATTGGGAGCTTTCAACACAGCATCACACTTGAATCCATGTAAATGCACTGCCTCCAAAGCCTGAAGTGGTTCTTCAAGGACCTTGGTTGCAACACAAAGTACATATTTAATTCCCTTTCAGTGTTGTTGCACCCACACATAAATAATTTACTCTTTGCAAAATAGGCTTTAGCTGCATGATCACGTTTTTTCCCTCTGAACTCATGCCTCTTTCATTGCAAAGAATCACTCTGATGCAGCAACAAATACATGCTGTGCAGCAAAGGAGGCTGTTTGTCTGCAGATGCCCTGCCTCATCTATTGCAGAAATGAGGGATTGTATAAAGGAGATGAAAATGGAGAAGGAAGATTATCTTAGTGAACCGCTTTCCTTAAAGCTTTTTTTCTCACTTCCGCCACTCTGTTCTGATGCAATATTTATTCAAACAAGACAAAGGCAGAGAAGCTTTTACAAGTCCCATTTGAATAGTTCTGCGAAGTGTTGCTTAAAACAAAAAAAAAAGTTGTCCCCTTAACTGTGATTCAGCCACTGACCATGTGAAAGATACAGTAGTTTCACCGGTTGTCTCTTGTAGTGGATCCAGTGAGTCTTTTCTGCATTATACTGAACAGGAGCCACAGGGCTCATGTGATCACCTGCTCCTTTGCAGCTCAGGGCATAGTAATTTCTGTGTAAGCTGCAGTAACATCAGAAAGATCTTCAAATTCCACTGCAACAGCACCTCACTGAAACCAGTCTTTCGACTGGGAGTGAAAGGTCTTCATTTTAACAGAGACCTGAGGGGCTCATCTCTATGAGCACTTGAGGACTCACAGCAGCAAATGAAATCAGTGAGAGATGTGCTTTGGACGTAAGATGCCACTGAATGCTAGATACATTTAATCTGTCTAAGCAAGTTGAATGCTGCTTTAGCCTCTGTTTTTAAAATCTGAGCCTGAATTCCTGTAATTTTAAATGGAGTTAGTACCACTTTTTAATCCCACAGACTTTTGAAAAAAATCAGTATTTCCCGAACTACTTGAAGGCTAAGGTGGTATGTGCCAGAGAAAAGTCTGTAAGCAGATGGTTGTATTCAGAGCAGGGAGTAAAGTACGGAGTCAAACCATTAACACTGGTGAGAGTGAAGGAATGGGTGAGGTGGAGTTGAGCGTGTTGTTTATAATGCTCTGCACTGCATCACACGACTGACATTGCTGCACATGCAGGCTTATCTGCAACTGCAGAAAATTTCTCCAGAAGATGAAGTTTCTTTCCCTAACTGAGACAACTCCTGGTCATTCTTCTATTGAGTTTTGTTAATTGTGACTTTTCATGGAGAGTTTTTAATATGTGCTGCTTCTCAGCATCACTCAAAATAATTTTTCTAAATTAAATTCCCTGTTATATGTGAAAAGAAAAAAGGTAGTACAAATTTACCCTTTACTCTAAGCATGAATACTAGAACCTGCTCCGTCTCTGCTGTAGGCTGTTTTGTAATAAACTGGTTTAATTACAAGTAGTCTTGCTGTACATGATAAAATTGTGTATTGGTGCTGCAGTGCGATCCGTGATTTATACCTCTGTCTCCTTTGTTCTCTGATGTTCTCCTTCCCTGAACTGCACGTTTGGCAAACATCATATACTTGCTCTTAGTCACTTCGTGATTAGATATAGTGATGTTAGAAACAAGCTCTTTACCGTGAGAGTGATGGAACACTGGAATAGGATGCCCAGGGAGGTAGTTGAGGCTCTATCCCTGGAGATACTCAAGATGAGGCTTGATGAGGCTCTGACTTAGTTAAGGATGTCCCTGCTCACTGCAGAGGGGTTGGACTAGATGACCTTTAGAGGTCCCTTCCAGCCCAAACCATTCTGTGATTCTATGATGTAGTTTATCCAGTTCATGTGATGTCAGAGTTCAGTTTGTGGGGTAACAAAAAGGTATGCAAGGGAAAGAAAAATTCATGACGTGAAATAAAAAGCATGACAAGGAGCAGACATGTGAAAGTGGAGGTTCTCCCTTAACCTCCTGGGTCGAGTCAGAGTTAAGGAGACAGTCCTGAAGGGGCTGTTACTGGCAGGAGTGCATCAGAGGAGATCAATACATTTACAAAGTCCTTAAACTTGCTCCCAGATGAAGCTTGAAGTCTTGTTTATTCCCTTTGAATGATGAAGAGCCTTCTACTTTTCTTAAACAAGAATTCTGACGTGCTTTCTGTTAATGTTGGGTTCTTATAACCAGATGTGTCCAGATGACAATTTATTGGGTAATCAATTTATTGATAATAATTTCTCTCTTCTGAGAAACTATTTCTTTGCATAAGACCTTATAGTGTAGAAGGCTTTGGTATCTGATGTGCTCTTTGATGGTCTAGTATTGCCCACAGAGTAATTGTCCATTAATGTGTTTGCATTTTAATTATGTTTTTAAGAGTTCATTTTAATCATAGGGTCATAGAATATCTCAGGTTGGATGGGATCCATAAGCATCATTGAGTCGAAATCTCTGCTTCTCGCAGGACTGCCTAAAAACCAAAACCATATGACTAGGACCGTGGTCCAGATGCTCCTTGATCTCTGTAGCACACATTTAGCTTGGGACTAGGGAAGAATGCATGCAAAAGACTAGAGGTGACCAGTTCACAAGATTCACTGAGCCTTCCTGATTTCTTTCTAGGAAATTTTTCCATCTTAATGATACTAAGATTAGTAAAATGAAAAAAAAAAAAAAAATCAAACCAGTTATTTTTCTGTTACAGTTAAGTCTCTTAACAATTTAGACAAGAAGACCTACTTTCAGTTAACTTGAATTGTTGAACACCATAACAGGATCCAGTATTTCTCATCGGGGGGCTGCAGACTTTCGAAGGCAAGCCTAGTTTCAGAGTGGTCTTTCACCCCTTCTATGAGAGACTCCAGATGTGGTGGAAGCAGCACTGTTTTAACATCAGGAATCACATAACATGAAGGATGTAATACCATTTTGATTTTCTGGGAAAGATTTTCAAAACCTGGCCTTTATCAATGAGCCTTCACCACAACCTCAGGATACCCCAGGATCTCTCCTTTCTCTGAGTTCAGAGCTCTAGAAGTTGCTATCAACAACAGACCACAGAATTTGGCTCAGTCATGGTGTTTTGCAATGCATGGGGTCATTTTAGATCCAGAACTTAGGTGAAACCACCTTTCACCATTTATTCTGTCACAATTCAGATAATTTTTTAATTTTCTTGGACACCCTCTGACACTTGGCAGTGAAATTCATGTGTAGCAAGTTTCCCCCCCCCCTCTTCTTTTCTGCTGGAACAGCATTCAGAGGGGCTGTTCTTCTATCCCAGAACATCTCAGAGGCTTCTTGTCCACTGCTATCAATACTCCTTTTCCCTCAGGGCTTACTTTTCTTGGCAAGACTGGTGAGCTAGCTACATCAAGTAACCTTTGCTTACTATTTGAGGCACATCTTCCTTTTTCTTTGGGGCTTTGAAAATAGTATACATAATTCCTATAGTGGGGTGCAATTTCTTGTCACTGTGCTACAATGTGGTGTGGAGTAGTGATCAGTATATTAAAAAAAAAAAAAAAAAAGGAAATGAAGAGGCCGTGGTGGGAAGTCAACATAAGTGGATATTTTTAGTGGGTAAGCTGGAAGGGAAATGCTGTGGTTGTACACTACCACTATCATGGTGTTCTCTCTGCTTTATTTTCCCGGTGTGTCAAGCTTTGAGGGCCTTCTCCATCAGTTAGGAGCTTAATCGCAACTAGAAGGATAATGTAATGGAGTTAGAGCTTAAGGTAGCCACAAATATAGAGACACAGGCTTTAAAGTTAAACCAAGAAAGTGGGGGGAAAAAAATGGATCACAGCTTAAGATGCTTTTCAGTTGCTCAGGGAGGCAAATCAGTTTTGCAGTATTAATTAACATTTTAGGGCACTATATATCTAAATAGCAGGAGACTGGGTGTGTGGGAGGTGTCATTTCAACCAGAGAGAGAGAGAGAAATAAATCAAAAAAGCAGTCATTTTTGGAAAGATTTTACTTGTGTGGCACAATAAAAAGGTGAAAAGCGTGTTTTTACCTTCAAATAAAGAATTCGGATATTTTGGCAACTGGCATTAGAAAAGTGCAGCACAAGCAGAGTTAAGGAGGACCATGAGGTGTACAGGCATCTTGCTCTCTCCTTCTGTTGTTAGTTGCCTTGTCATCTCTCTGACAGTCAGGCTGTCCCTCCTCCATCTCATATACAATGAGGATGCCAAGAAAAGTTGGCTGGCCCTTTGCCCCTCACTTCACAGATACCAGCACTGAAATCCACAGTGGGGCTCCTTCTTTGGCACACTGAGTTTAGGTTTCTTGGTGAAGCCTCCCTGGCTTAGATCTTTATCACTTTGTTTGTTGCTGGTGTCTTTGCTCCCTCGTGTTGCAGACACGGGGCCATGGATGCCAACCTCTGCCCCTTTGTGCTGAGAGTCCACTTGCCAGTGCCTCCCCTGACAGGTGGCACCTGCGTAACAACAGGGTTCACACAACAGCTCCCTTCTTCATGGGCTTTTGATTCATAGGTTTCTTCTACATGCAGCGTCTATTTTCTGGAAAGGTTGTGGATATACAAAGCAGTATATCTGTGATGGAAAAATACCACAAAATCTTTAAAATCACAGAATCGGGGCATTGTAGGGGTTGGAAGGAACCTCTGGAGATCATCTCGTCCAAACCACCTGCTAAAGCTGAGGCACCCAGAGCAGGTTGCCTAGGATCTCATTGTCCAGGCAGGTTTTGGATATCTCCATTTAATGTACATTTACCATCTCACCACATTTATTTACATGCATCTTTATTTTCCATGTGTGTGTGCTTTTGAGCCCTGAACATGTGTTTTGATGTGCCAGGCTATGTGATTTACAACATAAACAATATTTTGTAGGTGTTCCTAAAGGAAGGTGTTGATGTTTTAGCATCTGGCCATCCTAACAATCCCACTTAAGCAAATAAAAGGAATTTGGTGTGAACTAGCAAAAAGCCATGATGAAAAAACCATCAGTAACAATGAACAATTGAAAGCAGAGGATTGTAAACACCAGGAAGGAAATTTGTCTTGCTGGGAAAAAGTTAAAAAAAAAAAAAGCTAACTTTCTAAGGAGATTTAGGTGAATAGTAAAACTAAATGGTGGACAAAATATGTACTAAGTAAAATCCCTGAAGAGAAATCCTGATATCGGCAGCAATTACACATTTTATTATGTAGTTTATAAAATGAGGACAGGATGAGGACAGGTGTCCAGTTGAATATATTCTGTTTGTAGCTAAACATTTATTTGATACAGTTTTTAAAGCAAACACTAACAGAAAGTGAAGAATGCAGCAGCAGCTTTTCCTGCCTGTTTTTTTGTGAATCTCTGTGGCCAGCTGCATATTGATGTGCATAGTTTTGTTGTTAAAGAAATCATCAATCAGTCATCATGATACAATGCTGGAGGTATTTCAGTCTCACATTCTGACTGCTGCAGGCCAAAATATTGATACAATTTATTTTTCTAAGGTTATTTGCTACAGAAGTTAAATGACAATTCAGTAACTCAGCAACCTTCTTGAATATAGCTTCTCTATGTTGTCTTGCTCTTGTGATGCAAAATGGAAAGCAAAAAACCCAGTTATGATGCACAGTTCCGGGTGGCTTTCTGCATTTTTCGGGGAAATATACCAGTGAAGTGTAAAATGAGAGAACATGTGAAATAGTGACGTTAAAACAATAGAAAATCTCATCAACTCCCACTCTTTGCTCCGCCACTGATTGTGGCAGATTTGGGTATAAAGTGAATTTTACAGCTTCTTGCAATCTTGGGGGTGGTGGTGGGGGGAATAAATATTTTTATTTTAACTGAATATGTGTGGACACAACTGATTATATCTCTGCATTGGATAGATTATGAGAAAATAGAAGTTTCAAGTCAGATTGCATGGTTTGAATTCAGAAATCTGAACACATTGCAATTCTGACAAGTACAAGAAAAGTTTTTGAGCAAAGATTGTTTAAAGACACACAAGTTAAGATATGAAAAACTTTGATAGAATCATAGAGCGGTTTGGGTTGGAAGGGACCTTTCAAGGTCACCTAGTCCAACCCCCCTGCAGTGAGCGGGGACATCTGCAACTAGAGCAGGTTGTGTTGGACTTTTTAAGACTGATGAAAGGTAAAGCCTCTTGTAAACTTTCCACAAATGGTACTTTTTTTTTTCTTGGAAAGGTACATAATAAAAGATGTGACTATTAAAAAGCAGATCCAGAGATACATCCCAGCTTCTTTCTGGGTGGAAAAGATAACAGGAGGCAGAAGCTGTGCTGTGTTGCTGGATGTTTGCGTGATGCCTGGGATGGTATGATTAAGCAAGAAAAGGAGAGAGAGTTTCTAAGCTGTGTTTGTGTGTGTGCTTGTGGGTGTGTAGCTACACATGTATGTATCTCTACACCTTTAAATGTGCTCCTGTCCCAGAAGGTTTGAAAATCAGGAAGTGAGGAAAGATGCTTTCCTTTATCTAAACCTTTTGGAGCTCTGAACATCTCTTTAGGAGGCTGCAGCCTTCAGATATCTCCATAAGCACTCCACTGAGTTGCTATTCATATTATTAACTGCCTCGGGTGAAGAACATGTTTCAGTAAATCATAAAAGAATAAAATAAACAAGTGTAGATTCACAACAGTTTGGGGTTTTTCTACAGTTTCTTTCACATGTTCCTTCAGCCTTAAATGAAGGCTACCTAATACATGCACCATGATTATACACACAAGATTTTTAAGTGTCATTTAGCAATAATTAGTTTTCAGGAAACAATTGAAAGCTACCAGAATTTTTTCAATAACTCTCTCCAGAGACAATCAACCGCTTCAGTAGAGCTCAGTCTGTGCCAGGAGTTCATTTTCCTTGTCATCTTTTTCTTCACAGAATGAAACAAGAAACTGAAAAATACAGAAAACTGTGATGTGAAAAAGTTACAAAGTGAAGAACACTTTGCATAGAATCAGATTGTATGAAAAGGGTATCTGCTTTGTGTTAAGAAAATCACTGATTTCTAATATCCAAAACAAACTGTTTTAAGAAAAAAGGCCTTTTTGACTATTTCACTTAAATCTGTGTTTTGTGTGAAGCTTCAGTGCAAATCTTACTGCATTATCAGCTTTCCTATATTCAATATTGATGTATATACATGAGTATGTAGAAAAAGAAAACATTTGTTCTGGATATTTGGGTTGAAATTACAGTATAATAGGGAACAATATATAAAATAAAATAGATAATATATATATTTGAAAATATAAATATATAATAAAATAATAATATACATAATAGTAGGAGGTCTGTGAACTGTTCTTGAAAGAGAAAATTGCATCTCAATGATCTGTTAGTCTTTATCATAAAAGAGAGAGAAAGGACATTGTATGGCTTTGCTTGACTGGCTACAGCTAGGCTACTGGTGGCTTCATGGTCACTGGGAGACCTTGAAGAGCCTGGGGAGAGTATTCAAGCTCTTGTGTGTGGCTTCTGCACACTCAGGCTCATGTTTCTTCCTTCTAGTTCCTGAGCATCTTGTTTTGAAGTGGAATGTTGAAATCTTGGCAATCTTTCAAAAACTGTCTGTTGTTTACTAAATCCCTTACAGGATTTTTACATTAAGGGTAGTAAGATGGGAAAATAGACATCAAAATGTGGGTTGGTTGGCAATGTGCTTTTGCAGCAAACAATATTAATTACAAAACCAGTTAATTAGGAGTCATTAGGAATGTGATTTTGAACAGTAAAGATAAGTGTTGATGTGTTGCATGACTCAGAAATACATTTACACCTGGAGTAACCTGTGTAGAACAGGTCACCGTATCTTAGAGAGGATCTTGTGGGCTTAGAGGGTATTTCCAAAAAGAATGACAACAATGAATGAAGGCATAGGAAAGCTCTCATATGAAGTGAAAAACTTGATTACCTTAGAAATAGAAGGCTCAGAGGTGATGTAAAAGTACATAAAGCAGTGAACTGTCGCAAACAGGTAGATGAGGAATTTATAAATGTGGATGTTTAACATTAGAAAAGAAGTACTCTCTGCTGTGGCATCTGAGTTCTGTGGGGTATTGTTAGCAAAATTCACACTTGAATCTTGGTTGTTTGTACGGATAAAGAAAATTATCTAAATATCTGAAGTTTAGTGCTAGGAGAAGAGCTTGGGAAGAGTTATTTAAGTATTTCTTTTAGTTCACTTCAGTATCAGAGGCAGGATTCTGGTAGGATCAGACCCATTATGGTGACTTCTGTATATGTTTATTTTTTGTTTATTTTTTATATTTTTCCCTTTTTAAAAGCTACTGTGGAAAAACAAAGTTTGTTTGAAGGTTCCAGATGTCCTGATTTGAAAGTTGGTACTTAA
>JANIJG010007016.1:0-17303 GCA_024611175.1 Megaceryle torquata | reverse complement strand
CAAGACTTGGGCTAACTTTTGTAGTTCACTTTAGTGACATATTTAATTTGTAATACTTTATTTGCTCTGTGTAAAAAAACCCAGTGAAAAATGATACTAATTAAAAATAAATTAAAAATAATGGAATATTTCTCTCTGTATTTATAATAAGCTCTTCAACAATTCACATTTTCTAATTACAGTGCCAAAGGAATATGCTGTATGTTTTCACTTCACCTGCAGATGTAACAACGTGTATTTGAAGTGCTACCAAATATTCTGATATATACCTTTTCTTGAGGTATGTTTGCAAAATTGACACAAGATCCCACTGAATTGTTCATCTCCTATTCTGTCCTTTATCCTAATAAATCATGAGAAAAAAAGGAAAAAAAAAAAAGAAAAAAACCAAACCAAACAAAAAACCACAAACAAACAAACAAACAAAAATAGTGTCTCACAAAAATTATATGGAATAAAATGTGGCCCTGGTCTTTTTCTAGCTATCTATGATTTTTTTACCAAGCTCGTAGAGTCTGAGTTCCTACAGGAGGGGAAAAATATCTAAGGTCTAGTCCCAAGTGGCTGGGTGAGTGCACAGGGAAGAGGATTAGTGTTGGTTTTATGTCTCTACCATTAGGATGTGAGTGAGCAGGGTAAGAGGAATAAAAACAAGACACAGGAGGAACATCTGATCTCATATGCACCTCATGAAAACAGAGAAGAGAATGGTGCTGGTTATCATCTTATAGGCAGGTAAGAAGAAATTACATTTCCAAATTTGGGGCAGAGTCAAAGCATTGAGATTTCCTTTTTAAAACAAACTGAAAAAGGTTTCTGGGAAAACAACAAAACAACTGTATTGAAACACTAAATATTGGAATGATTCTGCTACGTGATGTCAGTTCAGCAATACAAAGTGTTATTATTCATTCTAATATTAAACAGAATACAGACATCATATCAGTACTAATGTAAAGGTTTTTAAAATAAAAAATATGAATCAAATAAAATTCAGATAACACAAGAAAACTGAAATAACATATAGAAGTTGATATTGCCAGTAAGGTTCAAACTATTTAAAAAATAAATAAAATTCTGTAAAATATTTGTATTTTAACAGCAAATGGCCATTTTCTGATAATTTTCCAGTATTTTGAAGGAAGATGATAATGAAGACTGTAAGCAAATGATACATTTAGGCTGTGTTTCTCCTTTCCTTTTTTCTCCTTATGTCATTTTCATTTTTGGACAATAAAATGTGCAATATGGTTTTAAAGATATTTTTCCTGTAAATCATCTTTATTTTAAAATAATATAAAACCTAGCAGTTGGCAGTTCCTACCAAAATGCAGCACCGTGTAACATGGCTTTTATTGTAAGAGTAAAGCAACCTTTCTTGAGAAGTGTGGGAGAAGGCATTCGGAGGAAGACCAAGCCACAGCAAACGACTTAAGCTGGCCCCTGTTCTGCTAATTGCTTCCTTACAGAGGGCTGCCAGCGTCCCTCCTGAACCCCACTGCCAGTGGTGCTGTGCAAGCTGATATGGGTCTATCCAAGAGCCGTAACCTGCAGGGTCTTAATTCCGGTTGCCTTGCTGTGGCTTGAAAAGCAGAAGAGAAGGACACTGGGTGGGAGGTTGCTTACAATGATTCTCCTACATTTTATGAGATTAAATGAGGGGATTTCCCATCAAGGTGAAGGAGAAAGCACACCTGTAAAGACTGAACATCAGCAATAATTGGCATAGCCTCCTTCCTGCTCTGAAACCTGCTGGAACGTTTTTCACTTTTCTCAAGCTCTCTTTTGTGTTAAGCTGAAAAACAATATACATTTTTAAAGCTGCAAAGCTGTATTTTCCCACCTGCTCACGTCTTAACATGACTGGACTATTTTTCTTTTAGAAAAACTGACAAATTGCTTTTATTCTTGTGCACATCTTTACCTCCCAGCCTTGCTCTATGATTTATTCTCCCTCACTCTGTCTTTCTCTCCCATGTGTCATTGTGTTGAAGCTCTTCAGAAACTGCCACACCCTCTGTGCTTCACCACTGGGACAGCCTGGGCTTTTCTCATGTTTGGATCACTCACTTGGATGTCACTCTGCTGATAGAACCCCAGAGTGCAGAAGGGAGATAAAACCCATTTCTCCTATATGAAATAACGGTTGGGCAAGAGTTGACCAAAATATGTTCTGAAAGGGCCTGATCTAATATCCCGTGCAATCAATGAAAGGCCTTCAACTGACTTCAGCAGCTCTCAGATAAGGACCCACATTAATATTACCATTATAATTTGTAACGTAGGCTCTGAGCATTGCTGGTATGTTCTGTAAGACTAAGAAACAAATACGGATGGTGTGTTTCTCTCTGCTGTTTTAAAAGAAAATTAATTTCATGCAAATTTTGGCTTGCTTTGTTTTCTTTGCTGCTTTTACATATCAGATGTTCCCCTGTTAGAGGTCCTTCATGTGTTTTGAGATCTTTCAAGCCTCAATGGAAAGATAAGAATATTTAAAATCACCAAGGAAGTTTTTCTCACAAAAAGTTTAGGCATTTGTGTTGATTACATTTTAAAGAAAAAAGACATCAGAATAATTCAGACTAAGGAAGTAGTCCCACCTTAGTTAATCGGGTCTCAGTTGTATGGGTGACATTGATACCATTATCCTTGATGTTGTGTTGTGTTCCAGGAAGAAACAGACCTAAATATCTGATATAAAAACCCAAGATGAACTTTCTCAGGCCAAGGATGTTGAAGGCTTAAAAAAAGGCATAAATACCTCTCCCCTTTTAGAAAATTGCCTAAACACGATGTAACAAAACTCTGTAGAGATCAGAAAAATTAGTAGGGCTGTCTCTGCCCCTGTTGACATCCGCTGTGTGGAAAGAAGGAAGTGGAGCAGGAGAAACCGTTCTAAAAGAAACATAACTTTCAGAGTTTTTGCTTCAGTAACTTTCCATTTGATTTATATCAAGATTGTTTCAGTGACTCTCATGAACTTTAATGGATTAAGTTTTGCAATGTTCTCTAAGAAACAGAAGTGTTATTACCCTTGTAACAGTCCTTAAGCCGGACCTGCTGAAGCTAGGTGATACATTTTGGGTCATGCCACAGATCAATGGCAGCATGCAGTCCTCTTCTCTTAGGCTCTTAGTCTGACAAGTGAGCTCACAACTCCAAGATCACACGTTGAGTACTTGAGAAGGATGTACCTGTGTGATTTGCTGCCACCAGTTGCTCCTGAAGTCATCACATCTAGGACTGAGCTTTATATGTTATGTTCTGGGCTTTGTCCTACTCTCATTTAGATGATTAGAAAAGTCCTTTTGACTCTGCTATAAACAGAAGCAGGCCTATAACATCATGCAAGGAGCCTATTCAAGATCTAAAAACTAAATTCAGGGTTGCATCTGAGTCTGAATTCTATCAAAACTGACCTATATACTTACAGGTATACATATGTACACATCTTTTTCTATCAGTATCTAACAACCTGTTTCTCATACCACTTTACTCTTTTACCTCCTCTCCATGATTTGTTACATATCCTCACCCACCACCTCTGCCACTCTAAAGTTTAAGAGAGCTTTAAGAATTGTAGCTTATGCCCAAACCTCAATACAGGAATGAAGCAACTAATCAATAAATACTTAAGTTGGCCACTTTTTATCTCTAAGAAGTATCTAGCAACTTCTGCAAGTAGTTTGGCTTACAGGTTTTACTAACTCACTATATTGAGAAGTGTATGTATGTAACTGGGGAGTTTAAATGAATGCAAATAGTATTATTTATATATCACCAGTGAGGTTTGTATGTATTAAAAGTGATACACTTTTAAAATAACATTTTCAGTTAAACTGATGCAGTAAAATTAATTCAAATGTGTGATTCATATAAATTTCATACTAAATTGGTAGTTAAAGCTAAATTAGCATGAGTCGGGCTGAACAAAAAGCATATAATTTATACCATGTTTTGTACCATTTTCACTAACTTGCTTTCCAATGTGATTTTAAGCTAAACAACTTTAACTTTGGTAAAGACAAAAACCTAAATCTAGCCTTAGTATTCTGAAGAACTGAAGTGCTGATGAAGTTATAAAATAGCCAGAACAAGGAATTCCCACCAAACATTAACACAAGGACCTTAATACAAGGTCCTTTAACACAAGGACAGTTCAAGGTAGGGGAGAGATCCCTCGGTTTGCAATAGGGTAGGAAGGGGAGAACATTGATTCGCCAATCACAGCTTTCCTAATCAAGGAGGCAAAAAACCAAAACAAAACAAAAATACGAAACACAAAACAAATAAACACGAAAAGCATGAAAGCCTTGAAAGCCTCAGGAAACTAAGCTGTAACTTTATGTCCAAATAAAGCTTTATGAGATGGTATTACTACCAAAGGGAGGCTGCAAAGTATTTGCCAGGATGTAACTCTTATGAGAATAATTAAATTTGAGACAGCCTGGCAATTGATATTTCTGAAAAGGATTGATGGATGGCTTTCCAGTCATATACCACTGGCACTCTAAAGAAAACTACTGAGATGACCCTAAGAAATAAGAAGTCAGACATTTAACAGAGTATTTGAGACAGACATCATGAAAGTATTTCAAAGTAATGAAAGGACTCAGAAAAGCATAGCTAACATACACGATCAAAGCAGTAGGCAGTAGTTAAAGACTGACCTTGATCACAGATGTGCTAGAAATGCAAAATGTAGGAAATGCCAGAGGAAAGGTCATTTTTCAGTCGTGTGCTGAACAAAAGGCACCCAGGAAGAGCATGCAGAGCCATTCTTCTCAGGCTCTATTACTTGTATTGGTAAGTCTAATGAACCCATGAAAGTGGATTTCCTAAGTATATGAACTTTAAAACAGGCCTGATGTTTCTGTTGCCAGAGCTGGTATACAATGATCTTCATTACCGGTCTAAACTAAAATAAACCAGTGTTTCCCTCAGTAGCTCAACAGGACAACTGGACTTGAAAGCACAGTTGACAGAGAAAACAACACACGGTGGCTGTTTTTTGAGGAAGGCTAGGAAGGGTACAGGTTAGCAATCTCTTAAGCTGTAGTGTCATACCAGTGCAGCCGACACATAAGTTCAATGGGAACATCTGAAGAATGTGAGTCTCTTGAAATGTGAGGCCAGGAGGATGAAAAGCTGGAGGGGCAATTCTCTTACAGCAGTGATGCAGAGCATCAAATCTCATTTCTCAACAAGGTCTGAAAGATCTAGCCAAGGAATCCAAGTACCACATTAATAGATGCTGCATGATGAAACACAGCATACATCTAGACTGAAAACAAACTGACAAAATCCTGGTACAACAGCAATGTGTTCAAGGAACCCCTGTCCCATAGCCATCAGGCAGGCAGATATGCTTCCCGAGATAGGGTCTTTCACACAGACTTGGGCAGAGCTTCCTTCTTGCAAATAGATCTTATTTAAAAGTAGTGCTTATTTTCAAATTTCTCCATTTGGGCAATGTTTTGAAATTTGTCTTTTGGTACTGGCGATATTTCCTTCAAACACAAGAGGTAAATTGAGGAAAGCCTGAGCCTTTCATACTTCTGTACTCAATACATGTGCTTCATCAAAATGAGGTCAAGGTCTGAGTATTTTCTTAAGGTTCATAAGTGCACAAGCGTTTCCCTGAATCAGGGCCTACATCACATTACTAATTCAGAAAGTGCAGGAGATATCTGCAAGTGGAGATCATCTTCCTGATGCAAAGGGAAGTAGCTGGTGTGTTTCATGTTGTTTCTCCTGTGAAATGAGACCAGTGGAAGACGCATTCTACAAATGAATCTTCTGTGAGTTTCACTGTTGCCTACGGTAACGCTGGGGTCATTCTCCACAGTCAGCTCAGCTGTATCAGATAGGAAAGGAATACAGAATGACAGGGCCTTCCCAACACCCATTAAAAAAAAAATATTGTGTAGTGTACCAAGTTGCCTGAAAATTTTTGTTTGTAAAACAAAGAATATTCTTGGTATCACTACTTTTCACGTAAAACAGTCCTCCTTCTTTCTTCTTTTATATAAAACCATGAGAAACTTGTATGACTCACTCATTACACAAAATTTCTACTAATAGAGTATTGGTGTAAATTACTCCAAAGCCAGACATGACCTTGTCTTACAGAAAGTTGTGCTAACAGTGGATATCCCAACCTGTCATCCAGCGACAAAGAAAAATCTCAGTGTATTTATCCTGTGGAAGGAGGCACAGACACCACAGGGGCAGGGAAATCTACAGGCCATTGCTCTTTGTGAAAGTTAAAACCAAGAAAACTACGTTTGCCTGTCCAGAACCTTACAGAGTAGTGTCTTAAGTCACAAAATGCCCCCTGCCTTTTCAAAAAGTCATGAAGCACTAGCTACAAGTGGGGAAAAAAAAAAAAAACAACATATTCTTCTGTAGGTTTAGGGTAATCCCTAAAGCCTGAAGAGGAAACTGAAAATAGGAGACAGGATGGCCCTGAGGCTTTTAGAAAGTGCTGAAAAAAACCACTATTTCTAGAGTAGCCTACAGCATGTAAAAAAAGACAGGGAATCTCTGAATTCTGACACTTAAGTAAGGCAGTAAAAAAAAAAAAAGATTATTTTCTGATAATACCAGCTTTGTCTGAGGAAGACCAGAAGAGTGGATATCAATCTTTGTGCACCAGAGGAAGAGAAATAGCCAGCTGGGCTAGAATATTAGCCAAAATACTTATGAACTCTGTGGCTGCCAAGTACAACTAAAATGACACTGGGAAGGTTAAGAGTATGTTTTCTTACTGGGGAATTCCAGAGGAACTATTATGAGAAAAAAAAAAAAAATGGACCATGGTTTACAGGGCAGGGTTTCAAAGCTTTTTTGGCAAGATATAATTTCTACCGCATTATCACCAGCCCTCAATATCCTCAAGCAAAGGCAGAGACTGGAAGAAAGGTGCAGACAAGATGATCCTTCCTTGGCACAGTTACATAGAGATCAGCTTCTGTTATGTCAACTAAATAAAACAGACTTTGCAAAGAAGCACTTGCCATCTCAGTGACTGATGCTAGAAGAAGCTCTGTCTATCTATCTACCTATTTACAGAAGATAGAGAGCATAGAGACTACATTATGACAATGTCCCACTGTCTCTGAAACATTTAGATTTATATGGGAATTTAGATGAGGAGCAAAGGTGAACACTGCCTGTGAAATCACAGGAAAAATTATCTCAGCAAAATTGCACGAGTACTTTTCTATAATGATGCCGAACTATTATCAGGAGTATGTAAACCAGTGAGAAACAGAAACATGGCCTCTATTGCTTGTGAGGCAGAGAGGTATCTGAGGTGAAAAAATCACAAGATTTGCCACAGAAACATCCTCTGGTAGTGTGCAGATAGGTTTAATACCTATATACTTCAGTTGGATGTATTTATCCCCTGCAGTTGCATAGTCAAAGGAACTTGTGCAGTTTGAACTGGTATGGGGTTTATGCCTCTGTTTAAAGCAGCCTGAAGAAGCAGCTCCTGTAATCAGTTCATGATGCAAATGAACTCAAATGTTCATTTGGCTAAGTGTGAAAACTAGCAATAGACCATTTAGACATTGTCATTGACTACTTCATCTTTATATTAAACATGTTAAAAATGTTTCCCAGTTCTGCCCAACTCCTCCAGAATTACATTTCTTCTAACCCAGAGTAAATGTCTTCAGCTTCATTCTTGACCTCTACTGGCACCTCAGAGGAGAGAATTTGTACGTGTGTGTGAATGTGTGTGTGTTTATGAGTGTGTTAGCTTCCTACATTGAGATTTAGGGCATGTGAGATTAATTTTAATGCCCCTTCCTGTGTAATCAAATATCTCCTACATGTCTGTCAAGCAATCAATTTGTCACTGCTCCATAATGGCACTTATCTGGTATGTTGCCACTATTGACTTCTAGTACCTCACCTGAAGAGTTGAGTCCTGCTCTCCAGTTACATTCGGGCAGAGAGTGGGGGTATAAGCAAATACTGGCCTCCTCATCAAATTAAAGCAACATCTGACAAGTGATAGATCAGTAAGGATGGATGCTTTACTTATTCATATGCACCCCCCAGCAATTTAGCTGGTTCCCTAATTGTCTTGTTTAAGAAAAGTGAGTTGCCTCTACTTGCCTTGTATTTCTACCCACAAAGCACTAAGGATCCACCTTGTTTTATCGTTCTCAGAGCTACTAAAGGTACTTTTACCTACTTTCTTTTTCCTTTTCTTTTGCACAGCAATCACAATGCAAGACTATCTCTGTTAATGACCAGTTTAAAGAATCAGATACTCACAAAGATGGAATTGTTCTATAATATTGCTTATGTAAAGTAGGTATATTTTAAAAAAATCACTTACCAAAGGAGCTATGATTATACCTTTATTTCTCCTTGAGAAAAGGGAATATCCCTGAAAATTGCAATTTACCTAAAACTGGAATAGAAGATTTTAATGAAAGTTCTATGTGAAAGCATAAAGAGAAGCAAGGCACTAAGACATCGTATATGATTGCAAGTGAACAAAAAATGAACTGAGCATAATAAAATTATTATACTCATGCTTTATTCTTAATGAACCAAGAAGTAAATATTTAATTACAGACTTAAGACTAATAGGTGACTAAGTAAAGGATTTTTTTTTCTCAATAATAATGTTGCATGACAAGTCCTCAGCCAGTTTTCACAGGAAGGAAAGGAATATCCAACTTTGACCTAGAAGTACAGACTAGAAAAGCTGTCTTTAGCTGCACCTGATTCTAATCTAGCAATGGTATCCCTATCAAACTGAAGTCCAAACAATTGTCCTCACAGGAAGTTCATCTCTGACAAGTGGATAAGCACTCACGATGCTTAGTTTCTGTAGCATCTTCAAAAATAACTGAGGAATCAGAACCCAGCTGCTGACCTGGTGGTACAACAGGCAGATGATGGGCCAGCTCCTATTTCACGGGTCTTTGTGTTTTACAGTGCTGACAACACTAGAGCTTGTTTTCATCAGTATACTATCCAGATATGACTCAGAAGACATATGGAGAATAGATATGTGTACTACCAAGATTCAATTTTTAAAGTCACTTTTCTGTTCATAACCACATTGAAAGAAAAAAAAACCAACAAACAAACAAAAAAACCCACAACAACCCAAACAAAAAACAACAACCACCATAAACCAAAAATATGCTAAACTGACAAAAGCTGTCACTAAGTTGTCTAAATCATTAGTTGGTCATCTCCTGCCCTCTAACTTCAGTAAGGATAGGAATGAGGAAAGGTACTTGATGTGTAACTACAAAAAACATCCCTTTGAGGAAAAGTCTTAGATTAACAAACCTGAACACGGAACATTTCCTATTTTATGAAATGAAAAACTGTAAATTTATGGCATCTGAACACATGAACAAATACACTGGTTACTATTCAAAAGAAGGAAAAAAAAAAAAAAAGTAAGTTTTCAATTTTACACCTGCAAAATAAGAAGTGCTTATAAAGAGAACAGACTCTTGTGAAGTCCACCTTTGAAGCTATACACATAATACGGCCATTTGCTGGGCGATCTGTAATCCATACTAGAAAGCAACGGTAGATGGCCTACTTTTCACAAAAAGTGAGAGCTAGAGAAAACCACATTGTGCCATAGGGAGGGGAAGCACAGGCATAGCCTTCATTATTAATTGGCAGACACAGAAAGAGCAAGCAGAAACAAGACTGGTAAAAGAAAGGAGGGAATTCTCCCCGGAAACATATGGGTAGCACAAACCAGAAGTACTAAAACATTAAAGAATAAGGATACAACCACCAGAGTGTCCAGAAAGTGCAATCATTAGTAATGAACATAATGAGAGCACTGAAGTGTGAATGCAAAAGTTAATGGCTTCTTTTACACGTGTAAGAGTGCACTGCAAAAGACCAGGGTACCTAAATAAGAAATGTATGAAGGAGTCTTCCAAGTATCATTTTCTATATAACTCACCAGATGTCACTAAAGGGAGAAGTAAAGGAAAGCACAGAAAATTCCACTTTGACACCTGTCTTTTAAAGCTGTTTTCATTTTCACAATTTATCTTTGTAGCTCCTGTACAGTAGAGCTCTTAAAGCCAAGCACTGTCAGCGAGTCTCTGGCTACAGACCTGGTTTTCTACTCACTTATGTCACTGTTTCACTGGACCAACTCCATTTTAGAATTAGCCAACAAGGCTAATTTTCAGGCTAATCTTGCCTATTCAACCCAATACAGGCTCAAATACCTAAAGAAAATGAAGTACCCAGCCACAGCTGAGGTGCCCTCTGCTCAGGAAGCTGAGCATAATCCTTTTCAATACTTTTAATTATCCTTTTCCTATCTGGTTGAGCTCTCAAACCACAAGTTTCTGAATGTTGTCAATTGACATTTACAAGGTACTTCAGGAAATATTTTTACAGGTCGCCAAAGCATTTCTAGCCTTGGAAAACCAGTGCAAGCAAATGAATGGAGATGCAGCGTTACACACAATTTGAAGAGTTACTGCTAAAAAACTCCTGGTGAACGTGTTTTCAAACAGGATGTACAAAGTTTGTTGGGCACAAATATTCAGTAATAACATAATGATTGATTCAGAGCTGTCTAAACAATAGCAATCACCTATTTATCTACTAAGTCTTGCTTCCAGTTAGGATTCAACAAACTTCTTTCAAAACTGATGGTGTGATGTAGGAGTAGTTTAATTGAATTAAATGGCAGCACTTTTGGGCACAGGGAAGAGAGGAGGGAGCACAGCCTTATTTGTGTACACAATGCATATAATTTGACTAGCTCTTGAACAGCAGTGGGTAGCAAGGGTTGCAAGGTATGAAAATGGAGGTGATTAATTCTCTCTTGGCCTGAAAAAAATTATTTTTCTTGCCAATCTTTTTGGCACCTCCTACAGACAAATGTAAAAAGGAGTGACATAGGGCCTAAGGATGTAAAACAAATGTAGTGAGAAATGTCAGGCTTTACCATCTAGCCTACATTAGGCTACCATAGTGATAGGGTAAGTGTGAAGGAAAGTGTAAAAAGAAGGGAGGCATTGATTCCATCTCACAATATTCAGGTAGTCCAACACTGGGAGGAGGTTTGGGAGCAGTAAGGCTGTATAAAATGTTGAATTTTAATAAGATGATAATGGACTACATGGGAAATAGGGTTTTGTGTGTGAAGTGTTAAGTGTCCATGACAAATCTACAAAATGGGATTAGTAACAGGTTAACCTATAAAAAGAAACGTGTAAGAAAAAACTGCAACCAGTGAGTTAGGACCAAAGGAAGAGACACATCTCCTTTGCAGGAGTTCCAGTACAAGGAGAAATTAATGAATTTTACAGACATTGGGATTAACAAGATGAGAGTCTACCCACCCTTTTATTTAAACTGCTGTAAATCAAATGTATTTCCTTCCAATGTACTAAGTCAATAGAACTGGAAGGGAGAAAAACTGCTGCAAGGGGGAACCAGGCCTCCTCAGTGGTGTGACTGGGGAAAAAAAAAAAGGTAAATGTAAGCAGTTGGTGTCTATGGGATGTTGATATGTTCTGCATTGCACAAGTAAGTGGCTAAACTTATTTACATATGTTTGCTTTCAACTGCAATATTATGGTTTATAGATTAAGCTCTGCTTTCAGATACAGATGGGTATATCTACAGTACCTCAAGAAACATCGCTGGAGTCACTTTGCATTTACAAGAGTGAAAATGGGAGAGAAGCAGCAGCCTGAATTCTCTGCTACACTGGTGCAAAGGTGCACCTCTCAGAGGACACTTTTAAAAGCAACTACAGAACAAAAGTCTCTCTGCTTGCCAGCCAGGCATACATTATATTCACCACACCCTTCTAGGTAAACATGTACATAGAGCAAATCACTTCTTTTGTGAATGGGGTTTACTTTGTCATTTTGAAAGGCATATTGCTATTTCTTGACATATTAGTATGCTTAAATGAATCACTTAAGAAAATAAACTTATTTGCCTATGTTTACATTTATTTGTCCTCTCCTCTGTTATTAATCAAATTTGTCTAATATTTTTATCACATTGTCTTGTAAATAAATAAATAAACACCACATGCCTTGAAATACTAGTTGAGAGCAATAAAATAAAGGCAAAAAATCATGTAGGCTCACATGTGATGAGAGTAGGTGGAAAGGTTGTAGTGCTCCAGGTATGCTGATAACATACGATGTCAATAGCCCACGATATTGCTTATTTTCTGTTGTTCATTCAAAATGTCAGTGCCCTGCTACAGGTTAGAAAGATGGAGTTGCAAATGCAACAAATGCTTCTTATTGCTAGTACCATACTTTAAAAAGAAAAAAAAAAATTGTTCTGTGTGATGAAGTGGATTTTTATGTGGAAAGGGAATAGTTTTCACAGGGCTCACTGCGCTTAGAACATCACTGAACTTGCCGCACTTGGGCAGCCAACTCGACGTGCAGTTCTGCTGGTGTCCAAGGAACTGGGGCCATTTGCCCCAAGCCTCATTTTGCATCTACTATACCATGCTGTTTTAGAACAAATGAAATAACAGCTTTTGTACAACATATGTTCAGTTCCTATAGTAAGCTATTTTTGCAGTTGGAAGGCCTCAGGCATTGCTCTCCTTCCAAGCCATACACAAACAAAGAGGGTTTACCACAAAAAAAGAGCCTCTGCTGAAGAGTGTAAGGTTACCTTTGCTCCCTCACTCAAGATCCTAATTTCATCAAGTTATGTCCCTTCCTTTTATTCTATATTATATAGGTTTTCTTCCAGCAGCAGAATCACAGAATCACAGCAGCACGGGTCCCTCTTGATTTTCCCGTATCTTTTAAACCAACAGGATCATCCAAGACTTTGCCATCAGGAAAATCTAGATGTTACATGAGAAAGGAAATAGGTCTCCTGTTAGTTATCCCTTTCATATAAAATTTCAACTGAATGTCTAACCTTACAACAATTCTTATTGCTACCTGGCCTGGGCTAAGGCCAGCTATAAAAATAAACAAGCAAACAAACAAAAATGCCCTCAACTGGTAAGTCTGAATTGTAGCTGTCTTTTTCCAGTTCTATATCAAAACACCCTGGGTTTTTAGGGTAGATGCTCTGGTGTAACCACAGGGTGCCAGTGGTCTAGTGGGATCTACAACTGCATGTGCTGAAACAAGATGTGCCCACATGAAGAGCTAAGCCATGCCATCTACACAGCTGGAGTAGGAGCCAGCAGAGTACCTCCCTCTTTCTCTAAGCACATGGATGCATAGCCTAGGGAGGAATTTCGTTTCCAGCTGCTGAAAGAGTTCCCTTCACTACAGAGTTCACTTTCTCTGGCTTTTCAACTTAGCTGCAAGAAAACATGGTTTTTATGGTCTGGAGCTGCATCTCCTGCTGGCCCACAGTTTGCCGTCTGTTTTGGCCCCATCCAGGTCCACACAATGTCCATTTTCAGTAGGGCTGATGGTTGCCACTCACACCTACAAGTTTGATGCTTTTGGAGTCCTGGTGCACATGCAAATCATTCATCTACCTTTGAGGTGTGTTCCCCTCAGGAAGCCAGCAGTGCAGCCACCAGACTGGCCCTCAAACATTGCACAGTTTTCTGGAACAAAAATGTCAGTGCATATTGCTGGACATAATTTATAGCCACGAGTAGGGGAATCTGGCTAAATATGTGGCTTTAAGTGACTCGGTATGCGATACAAGTGGTATTAAACCCCAGTCTCCTGCCTCCCTTCCCAGAGTTTTTAGTCAACCTTCTTACCTTCTTTTATGAAGAACTTACATTAGGAAGTCTATGTTAAAGGAAAACGTACATTTTTATTTTGCTTCAAATGTATTAGCAATATTAATTGAAAATATTTCTGGCCAAAATATCAAAAAAATCTGATTTTCAATGATAAAAATACCACAGCTGCATTTGAAACTTTACAGCAACTAGAGTCTAAAAGTGAAACTAAAAAAGTGAAAGTTGCTTGTTGTTTTTCATTGCACAAGCTGAAGAGAAATGTAAAAAGTAAACAAAAAAAAGCACATATAAACATGCATTTACAAAAATGCTTCTCTCATTCTAAGACACATTTGGACTGTAGGATGGCTGTTTATAACACTTGTGATAGAAAAAAACCATGAGTGTGTGATCATGTAAGTAGTGGGACATTGATTTCACAGTGTTCCTTGCAGATTCTATGGCAAACTCAGAAAAAGTAGGAACAGCAAATCACTAGACATTGCTGCTGGGATTCTCTAAAGTCTGAAAAGAATTTATGCAACTGCCTCCCATCCTTTTGGAAAATCCCTGTGTTTGGGCTCACTGTTCTTATTCTCCCAGCTAAATTTCCTTTGCAATTCCTTTTCCGTTTGGCTGTGCCTAGTTAGCTAACTTTGGCAATTCTCAGCCCGAGTCACGCCAGCTAAACAGCAGATCGCAACAGGAAAACATTAAGGATGATGACAACATGTCTTGAGTTTGATGTTTAACTAGGATTCTTGAAACTTTCCTCATATGCTTTTAACTCCTTTTTGAGGTTTGTGTTTGTAGTGGAGGTGCAGGAAATCAAGTAATTCAATGTGTATTTTCCATTTATATAATTACTTCTATTAAATTACTTATATAATTTGTGTAAGTAAAAGACTACCAGAACATGTAGTTACGCTGTTTACAATTACTCTGTCAGTTGATGCAATTACTATAAATAGGCTCAGAGACATCACTAATTAATGAAGTTGGAAGAGTAATATAAGAAGAAGTCTGCTACTGCACATTTATGGCATATGATCTCTTAAGTTCAGATGTAGAAGGGTAATTTCTGTTTCTTTAGGGCTTTGGCAAGGATATATTATAAAGAACCCTCACACCCCAAACTGCCTCAGGCTACAGATATCCAGGAAAGAACATAAAATAGTAGAGTCATGGTTCATTTTTAGATAAATTTTAACCATTAAGAATGAAGCAACACCAGTGGAGTGCATGCACACACCTTACTGATTTTAGTTGGGTTTATATATGCAAAGTTGGGGAAGACTGATCTTTAAACCTGGAGCAGAGATATCACTTCCCTCTTTATTTTGAACACAGTAAAAATGTTTTATTTGCAATTTTAAGTATTTTTATAAACCAATTTGCTTTTTTCAATATGGGAAGAAAAAAAAAAGGTATTTATTCAGAGTCACTGGAGAAGAAATGTAGTCTTACAGAAAACCCTGAGAAGAAAATTGTGCATATTAACAGTTCTCTTGAGAGCAGTAATAGACATTCTTTGCATTTATTCAGGAAATTTACATCCAAATCGGGAAGATGTTGGATTTGTCTCAGTTAACACTGATACATTTGCAAAAATCAACAAGGGAAAATGTTTCCCACAGAAGCAGGAAGAGAGAACCTTGCATAGTTTTGTTTGTACCTCTGTAGGAAACTATAGGCAACATGACCACACTGTTTCAGTGAAAAATATATTTTCAGTCACAGAGTGAGTAGTGCTTACCCTCTAGAGAAGATCCAGTGAATCCTGTCAGTTTACAGCTGAATTGACTACAGGCCCAGCTCCAGGCCTCCCAGGTATGTAAGAAATACTCCCCAGCAAAGCAGCACTCCAAAGTGCCCCTGACTTTTAAATTACTTTCTCTAAAGGCTTCAGGATTAAATTCTGACAGAGCTGTATAAGTATCATTCCTGTTAGGGGTAATGAAAGCAACCCCCCCCCCCCCCCCCCAAATTATATTCTTGTGGATTATTGTGAGTTTTGATTCTGCAACAGTAGCATCCACAACAGCATCTAGCTACCATGTAGACAAAAATCTAATGGATCTCAGTAGCCTTGTTCTCTGCTTTATATACAGTTCATGGAGAGTAGAACAGAGATGAATTAGTCTTTAGTTTTCCAGTTCTCCCACTGCCTTTAGTGTTAAAGCACCACCGGAAGGAATAGCAGAGAAATCTTTGGCAAAGATGTGAAGATACCACTGTACAAAGCACCTCCATCCTTCCACTAACGCTGGTACCCCAGCGCAGCAGACTCGTTTTACAGGTCGGCAAATGGAGGCCGGGAGGGGCAGCAGTTCCTGCCGGAGGCCTGAGCAGGGCAAAGCAGCAACGTCCTGCATCCTCCGGCTAATTTGGGAGAAGGTGAGATCCCACTAAGTGAGGCATCCGTAGAGCTCTGGGAGACAGCCTCGGCTGCCGTTCCATACCCGCGCTGCCTGCATCAGTGAATCGCGTAACACGGGAGTCTACGGGGCAGAAGACACCCGAGGGGGCCGGGTCATCGCCCGGGCCTAGATGTGCACCACACTCGGCTCTCGTCCCCGGGTATGCTTCGCTTCCGAGAGGACAGGGGTACCTCAGTCCACCCCGGCCCTTGGGGAGCGGCGCCGCAGTCGCGGCCCCGCCCCAGCCTGGCCCGCCCCGTCGGCGGCTCATTGATGAGCCGCGGGCCTTTGAGGAAAGGGCGAGTGCGCCGAAACCGCTGCAAAGCCCCGATTTTTCAAGCAGCAGCGCAGCCTGGGAACTTTGCATGTTTCGCCATTTTTCACATCCTGACTCATTTCTGTATCAGAAAACGTGTTCTCTGGAGCTCATCGGACACCCGCCGCCTCTCCCAGCGCGCTGACGGCGGCGGCGGGAGGCACCATCCACCGGCTGGCAGCAGCTAGGGGAACTATAGAGAAAATCCCCCGCCGCGCGGCACTCACAGTCAGACACCGGGTAGCTCCCGTCACCGACCTCCCCCTCTCCCCCGAGTCCCCACGGATGCCCCGGTGTTCCTTTCATTTTGTATTTCCAGCAAGTGGGGCGGGGGTTTTGGGGTGGGCTGCTCGTCCCTGAGGGCTGCTGCCGCTACAGCCCGGACGCTACGCAGGGAATGAAGCAGGTGCACCCGCGAACGGCCACCCTCGCCGTCGGCGGGAGGCACCTACGTGGTGGTCTCCGAGACCCTCGGGGGTGGCCGCGCCACGGTGGGACTCCCCTTCCCCAGCCGCTGTGACAGGGGAGAGGTCTGTCCCCCTGCCCCGACGGCTGCATCAGTGAAAGTCTCTCGCTGCGGGAATGGGGGGCTGCGGCAGCTCCGTCGAGGGGCCACAGCTCGAAGGTGGCGGCGCTGCCGCGGGGGCCCCCGCCGAGGGGCGTGGGCTAACGGTGGTGGTGGCCCCCCCTGCGAGGCCTGCGGCGGGGGGGGGGGGGGAAGGCGGGAGGGGCTGGGACTGAGCCTGGGCTGCCAGGCCCCCCATGAGCACAGGCAGGCCCCAGGGGAGGCGGATGAAGTTGTGTCTCTGACGGCTTCGGCGGGAGAGGATAATTTCGCCTCCAATCAATTCTTTAAATG